>MU754937.1:25831-59541 GCA_026770625.1 Nicotiana glauca | reverse complement strand
AACAAAAAGAAATGAGCTCAAATATTGGAGCAAGCAAAGGCGCGGATTGCTCGAAGTCCGATTAAAGTTGCAAAGATCCGCCGACCTTGTTTTACTCTATGCTACAGAAAGAAACAATTACCTACAACTCGCGAGCATCAAGATTCAGATCGAAATCTACGGCAAAATCAGCTAAGACTCAAGATCAAGTTTTCAAGAGAATTATAGATAGGAATCTTGTAACCCATAGTTGATAGGCATAGCTAGCTTAGCTTTGATTATCCTTTTGGTGTAATAAGGAGGTCAGTAAGCAGTAGCAGCAGCAGCAATGACAGTAACAGTAAACCACAGCTACATGGTAGTCCCAGCTACCAAAACTTCCCGAACTACATTGACCTGATTCCCTTTTAGCCAGGGACATGTAGGA
Organism: Nicotiana glauca; assembly: GCA_026770625.1. Lineage (NCBI taxonomy): Eukaryota > Viridiplantae > Streptophyta > Magnoliopsida > Solanales > Solanaceae > Nicotiana > Nicotiana glauca. The sequence continues at coordinate 59,135 of MU754937.1, read as the reverse complement.
GACCTTCTGAAGCAAAGGTTCGGTCAGACTCTTTCAAAAATGCTTCACACGGGGTACTCAAACGGGTAAGAAATCGCCCGTATCCGCTCGTTTATCTTTGCACGAAAACTCATCGTGTTTTCGGGCAAAGAGGGGCAGCTGTGAGCACGTGATTTTTGCCCTATATGAGAATTACTCCCAAAATTCAAAATAAAATAGTTTTGTGTTGTGTGTGATTTTGTGGATTTTTGTATTATTTTTCTTTTATTGTTTGCATTTGTCTGTACATGTCTATTTGTTTAAATTAATATAAAATATAAAAATATGTTGCATTTGCATCTTTTGATTTAATTGTACAATTAAGAGTAATTAAGTTTTGTTTTACAAAAATGAAAGTCACAAAAATAATGTACTTTGCATTTTATCATTTAAAGGTCTAGTTGTGTGATTTTATTTTAAATTGGTATTTAATTTTGTGTGTTGATTGTTAGTAGAAGTTAATTGGATTTTTTGTAATTTAATCTAGGATTTTAATGTTTTAAAATTAGGAATTAAAAGAGAAAATAAAAGGAAAGAACAAAACAATTAGAATAAAGAAGGAAATCGGAACTGGGCCACTTCCCTCTTGGACCAAAAAATTAAGCCCAAACGAGGCCTATACCCGGTCCAACTGACCAGGTCTCTCAGATGGTCCAAACGACACCATTTTGACATGTCAAATTTGAACCGTTGATCAAACAGATCGAAAGGCCCAGTTTCAGGTCCCAGTTTGTTTCAAACGACACCGTTTCAGGTATGTTGATCTGAACCGTCCATTACTCTTTGATCTAACGGTCACGTGTTTCTGCCACAACCCGATCCATTTATCTCCGGTTCAACCTAGTCCCCACCGTCTACCAAACGACACCATTTCTCTTAAATGGACAATCTTGACTGTTGATTTTGTTTGATCCAACGGCCAAGAGCAAATCCTCTCTTTGGTATATAAGTTTGATACCATACCCCGCCCCCCAAACAACCCTACCTTCACACCATAGAACAGCCTCACCTTTCTCTCCTCAAATCCATCCTTTGTTTTCTTCGAATCATCCCCAACCTCTTCGAATATCAGATCGAAGATCAGCCGGAAAACCTAATCTATCCAATAGCCACCAAACTCACACCCCTCGACCCCTGGACCCCCCTTACCACTAGAACACCCTTGGCTTACTTCAAATCAAGCCCAAACGCCTCGAATCTTAATTTCGAATCAAGAACCCTAGCAGCCGCCACAAGACCCCAGTGGCGGCGCCGCCTCCCTTTGACCCCAAATCCACACCCCATCACCACTAGACCTCCCGCATCCCATACCCACCTCCATTTCCCTTAAAATATCACCCTAACTCTTCGAACACTAAAGTATAGAAAACACTTGATTTTAATTCAAAGTTCGAACATGGTATGTGAGGGTTTGTTTGGTTTGAATCGGATTTTAGCCATGTGTTTTCATGTTAAAAACACACGGTTAAACTTTGTTTCAATCCAAATCAAAAAGAGAGATGAAAGACAGTTCGTGTTTGGTCCGCCATGAGTTCCGGGTATTTTCAATTCTCTTTTCTCTTTCTTATCTTTTAGTTTTCGTTTAATCTCCGTGCTTTTTCTCCTCATGCTTCATTTCTATTTCTGTGTCTATTTGAATTAAGCCAGTTCATATGAAATTAATGCATCACAATGTTAAATTGATTAGTCTGCCTGAATGATTATTATGTAATAAGGAGGTCAGTAAGCAGTAGCAGCAGCAGCAACGACAGTAACAGTAAACCACAGCTACATGGTAGTCCCAGCTACCAAAACTTCCTGAACTACATTGACCTGATTCCCTTTTAGCCAGGGACATGTAGGAGACCTTCTGAAGCAAAGGTTCGGTCAGACTCTTTCAAAAATGCTTCACACGGGGTACTCAAACGGGTAAGAAATCGCCCGTATCCGCTCGTTTATCTTTGCACGAAAACTCATCGTGTTTTCGGGCAAAGAGGGGCAGCTGTGAGCACGTGATTTTTGCCCTATATGAGAATTACTCCCAAAATTCAAAATAAAATAGTTTTGTGTTGTGTGTGATTTTGTGGATTTTTGTATTATTTTTCTTTTATTGTTTGCATTTGTCTGTACATGTCTATTTGTTTAAATTAATATAAAATATAAAAATATGTTGCATTTGCATCTTTTGATTTAATTGTACAATTAAGAGTAATTAAGTTTTGTTTTACAAAAATGAAAGTCACAAAAATAATGTACTTTGCATTTTATCATTTAAAGGTCTAGTTGTGTGATTTTATTTTAAATTGGTATTTAATTTTGTGTGTTGATTGTTAGTAGAAGTTAATTGGATTTTTTGTAATTTAATCTAGGATTTTAATGTTTTAAAATTAGGAATTAAAAGAGAAAATAAAAGGAAAGAACAAAACAATTAGAATAAAGAAGGAAATCGGAACTGGGCCACTTCCCTCTTGGACCAAAAAATTAAGCCCAAACGAGGCCTATACCCGGTCCAACTGACCAGGTCTCTCAGATGGTCCAAACGACACCATTTTGACATGTCAAATTTGAACCGTTGATCAAACAGATCGAAAGGCCCAGTTTCAGGTCCCAGTTTGTTTCAAACGACACCGTTTCAGGTATGTTGATCTGAACCGTCCATTACTCTTTGATCTAACGGTCACGTGTTTCTGCCACAACCCGATCCATTTATCTCCGGTTCAACCTAGTCCCCACCGTCTACCAAACGACACCATTTCTCTTAAATGGACAATCTTGACTGTTGATTTTGTTTGATCCAACGGCCAAGAGCAAATCCTCTCTTTGGTATATAAGTTTGATACCATACCCCGCCCCCCAAACAACCCTACCTTCACACCATAGAACAGCCTCACCTTTCTCTCCTCAAATCCATCCTTTGTTTTCTTCGAATCATCCCCAACCTCTTCGAATATCAGATCGAAGATCAGCCGGAAAACCTAATCTATCCAATAGCCACCAAACTCACACCCCTCGACCCCTGGACCCCCCTTACCACTAGAACACCCTTGGCTTACTTCAAATCAAGCCCAAACGCCTCGAATCTTAATTTCGAATCAAGAACCCTAGCAGCCGCCACAAGACCCCAGTGGCGGCGCCGCCTCCCTTTGACCCCAAATCCACACCCCATCACCACTAGACCTCCCGCATCCCATACCCACCTCCATTTCCCTTAAAATATCACCCTAACTCTTCGAACACTAAAGTATAGAAAACACTTGATTTTAATTCAAAGTTCGAACATGGTATGTGAGGGTTTGTTTGGTTTGAATCGGATTTTAGCCATGTGTTTTCATGTTAAAAACACACGGTTAAACTTTGTTTCAATCCAAATCAAAAAGAGAGATGAAAGACAGTTCGTGTTTGGTCCGCCATGAGTTCCGGGTATTTTCAATTCTCTTTTCTCTTTCTTATCTTTTAGTTTTCGTTTAATCTCCGTGCTTTTTCTCCTCATGCTTCATTTCTATTTCTGTGTCTATTTGAATTAAGCCAGTTCATATGAAATTAATGCATCACAATGTTAAATTGATTAGTCTGCCTGAATGATTAAGTTTAAAAATTAGTTCATTTACTTAGTCAGTAATAACATTGAATTGAATTCGTCAATCTGTAAGTTCTGTTGGTTGCCAGTTCAGTTTAAATACATGTTTTGTCTCATTGTTTTCAGTTCTCTTATCTCAGTAATTGATTGGTTTGATAATTGAATTGAAACAAGATGGTTAGTTGTGTTCTTTGTGTTTGTTTCTGATGAACCCTTAGAGTAAAGAAATTGTGAACTGATTAAACTAATGAAATAGTTTAATCAGCAATAGGGATTGGTGACTGTTTTAAACACTGTTAGAAAAATGCTCACAGAAATGACATGGGCACCACCTCACAAGGTCTGAAGAAATTAAACAGAAAAACATGCTGCCCATACTTAATTAAATAGGAAAATAGGTTGTCCATACCCCTGTGATTTAATAAAGAAAGAAACAAGTCAGTGGTAGTACTGACTAATATTTAGTATTCTGAGTGGAGAATTCAGGGAATATGATAGATAAGAAATAGTTTCCTAATGGTTTAAGTGTTTAAACAGGCTAGAAAGAGGGGTCAGCTTTGGGTATAAAAGAGAAGGTTTAGGGCAGAGTTTAAGGGAGGGGTTTTTTTTGGAAAATAATTGGAGAGAGTGTTAAGAAAGACTGGATCACTGTTTCATTTGTCTTGAGCTGAAAACTAGGAACTAAAAGATTCATAAAGCCAAAAGCAACAGAGATCACAAAAATCCAAAAGAAACTGTCTTGTTCAAAGTTTTTTTTCTCTCACTTTAAACTTCAAGTTTTGAGGTTAATTGGCATCTCCTATTCAATTCCAGTAAGTGGAAGTTTCAGAGGTGTATCTATCTGATTTCGGACAATTTTTGGGTTTCAATCGAGTCAGTTTGTTGATCATTTGAGTGCTGCATTTCTGTGTCGTGTCACTGGTTTGGGTGAAGCTATTTTGATTCAAAAATTACTCTGAGTGGTGCTTTGGTGATTAAGTCATTGCTGGGTTGCTGAGTTGTTACTGTACTGCTGTTATTGCGCCTGCTATCACTGACCTCTCTTCCCTTTCTCTTGTTGTTCCATATTCCAGGTACACGTTTCAAACCACCATGATGTAACTTTCCAAATAAACTGATATCAGCATGCTCATACTCCCTATATGTTATAGATTGGTGTAATTGTGTTTGATGTAATTCTGACTTGAGATGTAATAAATTGGACTATGAATGGTATTGAACTGTTAAGTTTTGGGTTTAAGTTCGTTTCTTCTGAATCAATAGTCTCAATATAAGTGACTAGAACTCTGTGTTAAGTAGGACTCAAATTGGAAATTGAGATAATTGCCCAATATGCCCTTCTTGTTTTAGTGAAGTCATTTTCCCCGCTTGTTCTTCACGTAGTGTTAGTTGACTTCATGCTGGGTTTATAGACTAACCTCATAAATGATTGATCACCGTTTCTAATGTGTGTTAATGGTAGAATATGACATTAGCATCATCAGGTCAACCTAAAGTATACGCTTGGATGGTATTTCCGTCAATTTGATGTTTCAATTAAAAAGAGTTAGTGATTGTAAAGGATGAGTACTATAGGACTTCATGCTTCCATAGTTAATTTCAATAATCTATATTGCCTAATCCAAAAGCTATTGGTTTACTTTTTTTGGTAAAAAAAATCACGTTCCAATTTGTTATTCACTTTGGCAGTATATGAGAACTCATCAGAAGATAAATGGCTAAAACAATTCGAACATGAAACTGAAATTCACATGATCAAACCTCGTTTAATCTGAATACTTGCATACTGCCTTTCCTGCTACAATTGTTGAAGGCATTTAGGCCGATTTGTGTGATTACCAATAGGCATTGGCCCAATTCGCTTGGTTTTTGCAATCAGCACAGCTTCAGGCCATTTGGCCTTCGATGCCTTATTAGGCGGCCCAATGGCTGGGCCCAAGCTGCAACTGACTCGCCTCCTTTGGCATCAAGGTTATGGTCTCGGATTCGTGTTGGCCCTCATCAAGGTTAATTACTTAGGATTCCCTTCTTTTTTTTAATATAGAAAAATCATAGTTTACTTTAGGGTGGCCTTTAAATGAAGATGAAATGAGCCTCGCCAAATAAAAAATGCAGATTGCGGGGCCCTCATGAATGTATATATTAAAATACTTAGATTTCGGGACGGGCTGTTTAGCGAATTTCACGACCTTCCCAAAAAAATAATAATGTGTTAGTCTCTTTAGGCGTGTTTTTAATAATTCTACCTTCTTAAACTCGGGTGCACATTTATATGACCCAAGTCCAAATCTCAATGGAGTCAAAATATGTCAATAACCATGGGTACATTGATGTGACGTGGTTCGAGATGTGTTTACATGACGTTGCAATTCTCATAAAAAATAATAATAAAGCGGTAAATAATCTTTAAAATTGTACTATAGGATAACATGTATTAGAGTCAGATACTTAGCCATTTACAACAGTTTAAGCGACCGTGCTAAAAAGAGAAATAGCAGTGTAGAGAGTTAATTACCTATTTTAGAGAAAACCAATGTCCAAATAGTGCCATTGCTGGATTTTTGAGAAAAATGAATGAAAAAGAAAAGTGTTTTTATTTGCCAATGAAAAAGAAAAACAAAAAGAGTTTATTTTCAAAATATTTTGTTTTATGTGTCACTGAAAGAAAAAAAAAGAGAAAATATAAAATAAAATAAAAAAGAGTTTATGCATTTGCCAACGAAAAAGAGTCTTGTTTTCAAAATAGTTAGTTTTATTTGCCCGAACTACGCCAGTTTGATTCTCACAGGGTGTGGGATACGTAGGCAACCCCTATCTACCTTTTTGCAAAAATAGCCCAAAAATAAAAATTTTAATTTTGTCATGAATAAGTTGGGTGATGCCATTCTTGTCTAAAACAAGTCGAATGTCCCTAAAAGGGCGCCGGAAGGCTGTTTTTGCAAGAACAACCACCTTGGGTCATTTCTCAACGGCTAGGGGGCACAACCTTAAAATCTTCTTCTCGAAGTGCTGAAAGGTCGTATCTGCAAAATCGGCTGTTTGTTTTAAATTAGAAATTAGAAAAATAGTGTCATTTTTCCTTCTAGGTCAAAATAAGTGATTAAATCACCTTAATAAATGTGCAGGATGAACACGATTCAAAATGAACCTTTCTCAATCATGAATAAAATCCCTCTGGATTAGCGTCTATGGTGGAACGATCTAGGTGCAGAAGGACAAGGCGAGGTCAAAAAATATTTAAAAGGGCTTACCGGGTTGTTGGAGATTGTGTCTTGGGGAGACATCATCAGAGCATTAGTCACATGTTGGGACCCGGCACACAATGTGTTCCATTTTTCGGACTTTGAACTCACCCCGGCCCTAGAGGAAATAGTTGGATACATCGGAAGTGTTGAGGTTCTGTTAAGGCACAAATACTTGGTCGCCCCGAGAACCGTAGTTATACACAGATTCTTAGACTCGCTGAAGATAATCAGGACGGTTCACAACACGGATTTGGAGAATGGCTTTTGCACCCCAGACTTCATATACCACAGATATGTCCACATAGGAGGGCTCAATAACCTGGAAATCAAGATATGTAGCAAAGGAAACCGGCAAAAATGGGAAGAACATAGACGTTTTGCTTTTATGGTGGTCTTTTTGGGGCTTTTGGTATTCCCGAAGACGGATGGAAACATTGACATAAAAATCGCTGGGGTCGTCAGCATTTTAATGACTTAAGCCAAAAGTACTCTTGCGCCCATGATAGTAGCAAAAATCTTCCGCGCTCTTACAGCCTGCAAAGCCAAAGGATACTTCTTTGAGGGGTGCAATCTATTGTTGCAAATGTGGATGATCGAACACCTGTGCCATCGTCCTCAGTTCCTGAGTTATGGGTCTACATAGAAAACATGTATAGAGGAGTTTTATACAAGGATTAAGGGGGTCAGCTTGCCTGAAAGATTCACGGGCTGGACAACATACTTTCGGTCCCTCACTGCTAGTCAAATAGAGGGGACGTTTGGATGGTTTCCCGTTGATAAAATCATATATATGCCAGGAGCAAGGCCGCATTTCCTCTTGATGGGTCTTAAGAGCATTCAGTCTTATGCTCCATATCGGGTTTTAAGGCAACTCGGGAGATGCCAAATAGTGCCAAAAGACGACGATCTTAGCATCCAAGTGGTTGAGATTGGTCCGAATGGACAGTTTCCTGAAGCAAAGGTCCGCCAGGTCTGGAGCGAATGTTAATATTTGGCGGCGAATACCTGTGTCCGGGATCGAGCTAAAGGAGAAGTGTCACCTGATTATCACGCCTGGTATAGAAGGGAAGCTGCATTTGGGAGGCCGGCCAAAAGGCCTCACCTCCAGGAGTTTGCTGAATCATTACAAGAACCGTGGGCTTGGTTAGCTAAAGAACATGAATACATAGCTAAAATAGGAGAATTGGAAAAGGCGGGTCCAAGACCTTCAGTTTGAAAATAGTGTGCAAGCTGCAGCCGATGAGGGTGAGAAGAAGAAATTGGCCAAAGAGAATGAAGCCTTACAAGCCCAAATCCAAAAGATGAAGATAGTAGCCGAAAATCCTGTCAAGAGTGCCAAAGATGCAAAGCTTATAGAAAATCTAAGGCAAAAAGAGAATGACTAGAGTTTTGACCTCAACAAAGCAGAAAGGGAATTATCCGGGGTTCGAAAACAATTGGCTAAAAACGCGGAAGAACGAGACCGCATGGTTAAATAGTTGAAAGAAGAATACGATAATGAGGTCAGGGGATTAAGGAAAAAGGTCATCGCCATAGAGAACAAAATTATCAAACAGGTAAAAGAATTCAAGATTGAAAAAGAACATTTCTACGCGGCATTGGCACAATTAGAAATTGACTTGCAACAACTCTAGGAACAAAACCAGGTAGCCGAGCAGACTTTGGAGGCTAGGGCCCAACAGATAGGGCGGTTTTCAGGAAAAGGGCAGAATCAGAGAGAGAATCTTAACTGTTGCTCACTACATTACTAGGAAATGCCAAGTGTGCGAGAACATGACTCGCACCACCTTCTTTGCATCGGTGATGATATTTGTGAAACAGATAATGAGTGACTTGGACAGACTTCAGGGGGAACTTGCATATAGGCCCGCGGCGAAATCGAACGATGTCCCGCAGGCACCAGGAGCTTTAATGTATTCATGATTGTCATTTGAGTCTGTATTTCCTTTTCTACTAAAGTTTGTCAGTTGTTTGAGTCTGCATTTTCTTTTCGCTAAGAGTCTGTCAGTTGATTGAGTCTGTATTTTCTTTTGAGATAGAATAGTTGATAGTGGAATCTGCAGTTCGTCTTTTCATCAAAGTCTAACAGTTTGAGTCCTTGTAATCGAAGTATTTGCTATCAATAAAATTGAAAATCCCAAAATATTTTGCTTCTATTTTACATTCATTATCACGAACTACGCTCGGTCTGATTCATGCGGGGTCATGATACGTAGGCAATCTTCATAGGATTTGACCATAACCAAATGAAAAGGAAAAGAAAATAAGAAGAAAAACAAGAGAGGAAAAAAAAAGAAAAAGAACGGAAAAACAAGAAAGAAAAGAGAGAAAATAAGAAATCAAGGGCATGAGAAAACCGAAACAAATAGAAAACAAAGGCAAGAATTGAAAAGGAGACAGAGAAAAGAAAGAAAAAACAAGAAAAAGAAAGAAAGAAAAAAAAGATAAAGAAAGTTGCCGTTGGAAATAAAAGTCAGGATGACGCAAGCAGTCGAGCAAATTCATAATAGAATCCGTTAACTGCTTAGGTGCATTCATTCCCCAACATGCGGTTATCAAATCTGCTAATGCCCTAAACATTAACCAAGTTGTTGTTGATGTTGAGTCCAGGCAGGTGGTTAGTTGTTTGGCATTCTGGCAACCCATTCCTACAACACCAGATCAAAAGACAAGCTAAAAATGACAGGCCAAGAATCAGATACCAGTATTGTGGACCCGGCAAAAGAGGTAGAGGTGATGGATGATAATGCAATGAGAGAGGAGATGTATAAGTTGAGGCAGCAAATGGCTGAAATGCATCAGGCTTGGTCTAAGGGTCAGCCGGCGCCAATTTACCCCGCCAATCCAACCTATATCCCACCTTTGGCTCAGTCTCAGGAGCCTCCTACTATGAACTCATCTCCCGCTTTCCCTTTCTACCAATAGAGCTATGGCACCACCTCCTACCCTCCCTAAGCTCCACCACCCAAACAAAGCCCTCCTCCACCAATCACCCCTGTCTTTGTGGTGCCTCCACCTGCCGCATTGCAAAGATCTTCCAGTGAGCCATTGTTTCAGGCTCACAATAGCCAGTACTATCCTCCTGAGCCTACCTTTAAAGCTCCTGAGACATATTCCTACACCCCTCACTTTGAGCTCCCGGTGGAAACTGAAAAGCCGCTTAAGAACCCGGAACAGGAAGAGATGTTTCGAAAAGTAAAAATCCCGGAGCAATCCTTTAGGAACATGCAAGGGTTGGGAGGCCAAGTCAGTATGGCCTATAAGGATTTGTGTCTATTCCCGGATGTTCAGTTACCAGCAGGGTTCAAAATGCCAAAGTTCGATCTGTATGACGGGCATGGTGACCCAGTAGCCCACCTAAGGGGATTCTGCAGCAAAATAAGAGGGGCCGGTGGTAAAGATGAGTTAATGATGGCGTACTTCAGCCAGAGTCTCAGTGGGTCTGCTTTGGCGTGGTATACACGACAGGACCATGGTAGGTGATATACCTGGGATGACTTGGCACAAGCATTCGCCTGCCATTTTCAGTACAATCTAGAAATTGTTCCAGATCGCCTGTCACTGATAAAACTTGAGAAGAAATCCGGGGAGAGCTTCAGGGAGTATGGGTTCCGCTGGAGAGAACAGGCCGCAAGGGTCGACCCTCCGATGAAAGAAAGCGAGATGGTCAATTACTTTTTGCAGGCTTTGGAGCCGACTTACTTTGGTCACTTGGTAACAGCAATTGGTAAATCTTTTAATGAAGTTGTGAAAATGGGAGGAATGGTCGAGGAAGGACTTAAAACCAATAAAATCTTGAGCTATTCAGCGATCAAAGCAACCACCCAGGCCATCCAAAGCGGCACTGGGGGCGTGCTCGGGAAAAAGAAGAAAGAAGAGGTTGCAACTGTTGAGTCTGGAGCATGGTCCAAATCTAGAGGCCCTTAACCCTACTACAACCAACCCCAACCCCACCACCAAAATTGCCCATACATTCCATATGTCCCTCCACAACACTATTACCCACCGCCAGATCCACATTTTTCCGTCCACTATGCTCAAACTTATCCCCAACCTCCATATCACGCGCAATGGCGTGCACTGGTTCTCCAAAACTCATACCCAGCTCCACAAAACACCTATCTACCCCCCAAGAGCCCACAGAAATCCCCCCGGAGCAGATCACCGACCAAACCCAGCCTTCAAAAATGAGAGATTACAGAAGCAAAAGACTTTCACTCCATTGGGAGAATCATATACCACTTTTTTCACAAATTGAGGCAGTTAGGTCTGTTGAATCTAATTGAGCCCAAAATGCCAAACCCACTTCCTAGAAATTTGGACCACTCAGTAAGCTGTGAATATTGTTCAGAGGCCCCCAGACATGATACAGAGAAGTGTTTGAAGCTAAAGACAGCGGTGCAAGAGCTCTTTGACACCCATCGGATCGAGGTCCAAGCCCCATATGTACCAAATATTAACCAGAATCTGTTGCCGGAACACCACGAGACCTATATGATTAAGTTAGTACAAAATGGAGAGCACAAGAAGCCTTCACGAACCATAATGATGATTAGGGCTAGTGAGGACAGGCCAAATAAGAAATTAACTAGTGGAAGGACATTGATCCAGGTAGGGGAAACAGTTAGTAAACCAGTTGTGGTGATACAGAAAGAGTTTTCAAGTAATCTTGCAGTTAAACAAGAACCGGTTGTGGTGGGAAAGGAGCCTTGGAGTAGTGTTGTAGTAAAGCATGAACCAGCTAAAGTGGTGGTGCTGGGAGTAGTGGCCAAGCCCGTTGTAATCGTAAAAGGTGCTCGCATGGAGCCGGTTATTATCAAGCCAGTGATTCAGTTACCAATAACAGTGAGAAGGCCATGCCATGGAATTACGGTCGGGTGACAGTAATGTATAAGGGAAAGGAAGTTAAAGAAGAAGTTTGTGAAACTCATGGGTTGACTCGTTCGGGAAGATGTTTCGCCCCTGAGGAATTGAGAAAAGCTAAAATTGCCAAAGATAATCCAGTGCCCGTAAAGAAAGTCGTGACTGAAGAAGAGGCTAAAGAATTCTTAAACAAGATGAAGGCACAAGATTACTCCATTGTAGAACAGTTGAGGAAAACCCCGACATAGATCTCATTACTATCATTATTGATCCATTCAGATGAGCATCGCCGGGCATTGATAAAAATTCTGAATGAAGCCCATGTTCCGGATAAGATCTCTGTGAACCATTTAAAGAAAATAGCAAACAAGATTTTTGAGGTCAATAAGGTTACATTCTCTGATAATGAGCTACCGTTGGAAGGCACTGAGCATAATAAAGCATTATACCTCACTGTGAAATGCGAAGGCTCTGTGGTCACCCGGGTGCTGATTGACAATGGGTCCAGCGCAAACATTTGTCGTCTCTCCACCCTGGACAAGCTAAAGGTGGATTGTGAAAGAATCCACAATAATAGCATTTGCGTGCGAGAATTTGATGGAGGAGGAAAGGACATAGTAGGGGACATAATGTTGGAACTGACTATAGGATCAGTTGAATTTACTATGGAGTTCCAGGTGCTCGACGTGGCTGTTTCTTACAATCTCTTGTTAGGCCGACCCTGGATTCATGCAGCAAAAGCAGTGCCATCTACCTTGCATCAGATGGTCAAATTCGAGTGGGACCGGCAGGAAATTGTGGTACATGGGGAAGATAGTTCATGTAATACCATTATGTCTGTCATAGAAGCTGAGGACAATAAAGGTCCATGGTTTTATCAAATCTTGGACGCAATATCAGTCGAAAAGGTCCCGGAAGGGGAGTGTATTCCTGCGCCAAAGGTAGCTGCTGCATCTATCATGGTGGCCTCGGAAATGTTAAAGAATGGTTTCATGCCGGGCAAAGGTTTGGATGCTCATCTTCAAGGCATTGTACAGCCAGTTTCTCTTCCCAAGAATCTGGATACTTTTGGTTTAGGGTTAAAGCCCACAGCTCCAGATGTAAGGCGGGCCCGCAAAATGAAGAAGAGGACATGGGTCCTTCCCAAGCCAATCCCACGTTTGTCCAGATCGTTCGTCAGGCCGAGTATCAGAAAGCAATTATTGTCAAAAGTTTCTGAGTCATTGATTGGTGCTGATTGAGACTTGGACAAAAGGTTCGAAAGGTTGTTCGTTGAGGTTAACATGGTAGAGGTCGGGGAAGGGTCAAGCAAAGCAAATGTGCAGTTCTTCGGACCACGTACAAAAGTCAACAACTGGGAAACTACTCCTCTTCCTACTCAGAGGGAGTCTTGGTAGTGGTTTTTGATTTTCTTTTGTTGTCTGGATTATTCCAGGGTTTGTAATTCAGATATTATGTTCCGTCCAATTGGATGTGTTAAAGCCCTGTTATCTTCAATGAAATGCAATTGTCTTTCTTCATTCCTAATTTTGTCTCAGTTTTCTTTTCCTTTCTGTATAGTTTTTTTTATGTTGATATCAATGACATGACATGCATGAGGAATCCTCGGCCCAGTCTGAAAAGTTGGTCTAATTCTGAAGTACTAATACAGGAAATTGAGTATGATAACAAATTGGAACATGATGATAATGAATGGGTGAAAACCCACCTGGAACAGTTGAATTTGATCGATGAGAAAAGATTGGCATCAGTGTGTCATGGCCAATTGTACCAACAAAGAATGGCAAGAGCATACAATAAGAAAGTGCGCTCGAGGAAGTTTGAAGTGGGACAGTTAGTGCTGAGACGTATTTTGCCTCATTGGGATGAAGCAAAAGGAAAGTTTGCCCCAAACTGGCAGGGGCCATTTGTTGTAACTAGAGTGTTGTCTAATGGTGCACTATATTTAACAGATGTGGAAGGAAATGGGTGGAAATGGCCATCAATTCCGATGCGGTCAAGAGATACTATGTATGATTTCTTTGTTTAATTGTACTTGTTTGTATTTGGCATATTTTGAAGAATTGAAATGACGAAGGCATTTTGTTTCTGCTATCTAAACACTTTATCCCTTGTCACCCCCTTTGAGCCTTGTTTATTTTCTTTCATACCCCTCTTTTGAAATCAATGGCACAATTCAGAAACGTAAGTGCGTAAGATAAGTGAAAAAAGGGAAGGAAGAAAAAGGAAAAGAAAAGTGGAAAAAAAAAAGAAAAAAAAAAGAAAAAGAAGAGAGAAAGAAAAAGAAAGAAAAGAAAAGGGAAAATGAAAAAGAAAAAGAAAAAGAAAAGTAGGAAAGAAAAGAAGAGAAAAGTAGTTCCTATGACCTGAACTGCGTTCGACTTGATCCCGAAAGGGTACGTAGGCAGCCTCTCTCTGAGGTTCAGTCACACCAAAACAAAATCCAAAAGTCCCGAAGAAAGAAACTGGGGCAGATGTTGTGATTGTTGTAAGAAATTTGATTCCGAAAGTTGTAATTTTGAACCCATGTTGAATTTTTTTGAGCCTTTCATACCTTTCTTTCTAACCCTATCCAAAAACCTGCATTATGGTCCAAAGAAAGACCTTCCGATCAGTCTTCAGGAATTGTCAAAACGAGCAAGTAAAAGTGATTCATGCCAAGGGCAACACTTCGGTACAAGAAGAAAAATGATGAAAATAAGAGAGTCTTATTGGTAAAAACCCTCGCGGGCACCATAAGGTGACGGGAGTTGGGAGAAATAATAAATGAGAGAGTCTTATTGGTGAAAACCCTCATGGGAACCGTAAGGTGAAGTGAGTTGAGAGAAATCAAAAATGAGATAGTCTTATTGGTGAAAACCCTCGGGGGCATCGTAAGGCGAAGGTGAGTTTTCAGATGGGCAAATGAGACAAGTCTGTGGTCGAAAGTTGCTCAAACATTGCAAGATGAGCAAGGTTTGGGTTTGGGTGAAAAATCAAGTTATGAAAGTCCGGAGCAGCAAATGTGGCAATCGAAAGTTGATTGGTTAGACAGACTGGGCCGGTTAATCCAAATGCATGGCATGATCAATGGTACCAGTTGTTCCACTTAGATAAGTCCTCTTCTCTTCCTTCTTCATTACAAATCATCCGTTTTCGGATTTTCCTTCTCCTTAACTCTCAAGGTCATTGCATTTCACTCTTTTTGAGGTTTGTTCTTCAAGATGTTTCAATGTCAGTCACGTTCAAAACAAATAAGAAACGAATCGAGGCTCACTACCAGTCTTCCAATTGCAAAAGCACAATGGGGCCAAAACGTACCAAAGATGGCATGATGCAAAGTAAAATACAAGGAGTCACTGGAAGTTTCGTTGGTGGTTTGATTGGGTAGTCTTATGGGTGATGCAAAGTTTCAGATAAAAGGGGTCAGAGAGGTAGAAGCAACAATCTGGTTATGAATCACTTAGGTCGTCGAAGGTCGTGGGGGTTGAAAGTCAGTCAGAAAGGCAAGCAGTTCAAGGTCAGTTCAAGAAGCAAGGCAAGGCAAAACACAGCAGTGGAGACGTCTTCAGCAAGAATACCATCAACTAACCACCATTTTTTAAACTGACAATATTTTTCTTTAATTGAAACAGGGGCAGAAAGTATTCGTTGGTTTTGGAGAAACCCTCCTTAGGGAAAAAGTAAGCACCAAAACAGGTTTGACCATAAACTCTCAGGACCCTCCTGGAAAATGGGACTTAGTTTAAATTTCAAAACAATCATCAGTAGCATAATTTAGCATAAATGTACCCCAAAGGAATATAAGTTGGTTTCAAAGATTGCATGTTTAAGATAGGATTCAATTAGACTTTTTTAGGATCCTCCTGGATAATGGGACGTAGTTTAAGGTCTGCTTAGATAACAAGATATAGTGGAAGTCATACCTTTAAAAGATATAGATTAGGTGTAAAATTGTTGTTTTGTTAAGCGTTGTCAGGACCTACCTGGATAATAGGACCTAGATTTCAAATTCTTAGTAACACTTGGCAATACGATTCAGTTTAACACTCACATATGTGCCCAGCTACCAAACTGGGGCAGAAAATTTTCTTTGTTTGTCTATTTTGTTAAAGTCAGGCGCCCACCTAGAGAACAAGGGAATAGATTTCAAATTCAGCAGTCAGGCGCCCACCTGGAGAACAAGGGAATACATTTCAAGTTCAGCAATCAGGCGCCCACCTGGAAAACAAGGGAATACATTTCAAGTTCAGCAATCAGGCGCCCACCTGGAAAACAAGGGAATACATTTCAAGTTTCAGCAATCAGGTGCCCGCCTGAAGAATAAGGGAAGTACAATTCAAATTTTAGCTTTCAAACTTTTAATATTTGATAACATGATGTGCCCAGCCACCAAACTGGGGCAGAAAATTTTCTTTGTTTGTCTATTTTGTTGAAGTCAGGCGCCCACCTGGAGAACAAGGGAATACTTTTCAAATTCAGCAGTCAGGAGCCCACCTGGAGAACAAGGGAATACATTTCAAGTTCAGCAATCAGGCGCCCACCTAGAGAACAAGGGAATACATTTCAAGTTCAGCAATCAAGCGCCCACCTGGAGAATAAGGGAAGTACAATTCAAATTTTAGCTTTCAAATTTTTAATATTTGGTAACATGACGCGCCCATCTACCAAACTGGGGCAGAAAATTTTCTTAGTTTGTCTATTTTGTCGAAGTCAGGCGCCCACCTAGAGAACAAGGGAATATATTTCAAGTTCAGCAGTCAGGCGCCCACCTGGAGAACAAGGGAATACATTTCAAGTTCAGCAGTCAGGCGACCACCTGGAGAACAAGGGAATACATTTCAAGTTCAGCGGCCAGGCGCCCACCTGGAGAACAAGGGAATACATTTCAAGTTCAGCGATCAGGCGCCCACCTGGATAACAAGGGAATACATTTCAAGTTTTTGGCAATCTAGTGCCCACCTGAATAATAAGGGAATACAGTTCAAGTTTTTGGCAATCAGGCGCCCACCTGAATAACAAGGGAATATATTTCAAATTTTAGCAATCAGGCGCCCACCTGGATAACAAGGGAATACATTTCAAGTTTTGGCAATCAGGCGCCCACCTAGATAACAAGAGAATATATTTCAAGTTTCAGCAATCAGGCGCCCACCTTGATAGCAAGGAAATACATTTCAAGTTTTGGTAATCAGGCACCCACCTGGATAACAAGGGAATACATTTCAAGTTCAGCAATCAGGCGCTCACCTGGATAACAAGGGAATACATTTCAACTTCAGCAATCAGGCGCCCACCTGGAGAACAAGGGAATACATTTCAAGTTCAGAAATCAAGTGCCCACTTGGAGAACAAGGGAGTATAATTCAAGTTTTATCTATCAAGTTCTTATTGATATTTGATAACATGATTTAGTTTTACACTCACATTTGTACCCAGCCACCAAACTGGGGCAGAAATTGTTTTTTGTTTTGTCTATTTTTGTTGAAATCAGGTGCCCACCTGGAGAACAAGGGAGTACATTTCAAGTTCAGCAATCAGGTGCCCACCTGGAGAACAAGGGAATACATTTCAAGTTCAGCAATCAGGCGCCCACTTAGAGAACAAGGGAATATATTTCAAGTTCAGCGGTCAGGCGCCCACTTGGAGAACAAGGGAATACATTTCAAGTTCGGCAATCAGGCACCCACCTGGAGAACAAGGGAAGTACAATTCAAATTTTAGCTTTCAAATTTTTAATATTTGGTAACATGACGCTCCCAGCTACCAAACTGGGGAAATTTTCTTTGTTTGTCTATTTTGTCGAAGTCAGGCGCCCACATGGAGAACAAGGGAATACATTTCAAGTTCAGCGGTCAGGAGCCCACCTGGAGAACAAGGGAATACATTTCAATTTTCAGTAGTCAGGACCCCGCCTGTAGAACAGAGGGAGTAGTATTTAAATTTGGCTTTCAAATTCTTATTAGTATTTTGTAATATGATGCCCAGCCACCAAATTAGGGCAGAAAATTTTCTTTGTTGTTTTGTCTATTTTGTTGAAGTCAGGAGCCAGCCTGGAGAACAGAGGTATTTATTTCAAGTTTTAGCAGTCAGGAGACCTCCTGGAGAAAACAGGCATATATATTTCAACTTTTAGCAGTCAGAAGTCCGCCTGGAGAACAGAGGCATATATTTCAAGTTTTAGCAATCAGGAGCCCGCCTGGAGAACAAAGGCATATATTTTAAGTTTTAGTAGTCAGGAGCCCACCTGGAGAACAGAGGCATATATTTCAAGTTTTAGCAATCAGGAGCCCGCTTGGAGAACAGAGGCATATATTTTCAAGTTTTGAAGTCAGGAGCCCACCCGTATAACAGAGGCATGTATTTTCAAGTTTTGAAGTCGGGAGCCCGCCCGTATAACAGAGGCATGTATTTTCAAGTTGGAGTGGAGAGCCTGCCCGTATAACAGAGTCATATATTTTCAAGTTTTGAAGTCGGGAACCCGCCCGTATAACAGAGGCATATATTTTAAGGTTTTGAAGTCGGGAGCCCGCCCGTATAACAGAGGCATATATTTTCAGGTTTTGAAGTCGGGAGCCCGCCCGTATAACAGAGGCATCTATTTTCAAGTTTTGAAGTCGGGAGCCCGCCCGTAAGAACAGAGGCATCTATTTTCAAGTTTTGAAGTCGGGAACCCGCCCGTAAGAACAGAGGTATTTATTTTCAAGTTTTGAAGTCGAGAGCCCGCCCGTAGAATAGAGGCATATATTTTCAAGTTTTGAAGTCGGGAGCCCGCCCGTACAACAGAGGCATATATTTTCAAGTTTTGAAGTCGGGAGCCCGCCCGTATAACAGAGGAATACATTCAAGTTCAGCGATCTGAAGGAAAGGAAAAACATGTCAGTTTACAATTTGAAGCGGCAACAATGGATTTCACCAAGAGGATGCAAGACAACAATGCAACAAGAAATACAAGAGTAAGTTTGAAAATTTAGATAGGATTTTGTAATTCGTAGATCATAGCTTTGGCTAGCTTCTTTTATTTTGACACGGTGTAATAAGGGAGGTCAATAAGCAGTAGCAGTAGCAATTGCAGTGAAATCACAGCTCCTGGTAGTCCCAGCTACCAGACAACACTCCCAACCTACACTAATCTGATTCCTTTTTAGTCAAGGATATGTAGGCAACCTCCGAAGCAGGGTGCGGTCAACTCTTTCAAAAATGCTTCACACGAAATATTCAAACGGAAAAAAATTGCTCGTTTCTGCTCACTTATCTTTACACGAAAACTCTTCGTGTTTCCGGGCAAAGAGGGGCAGCTGTGAGCACGTGATTTTTGCCCTATACAAAGTATTCCCAGAAATTCAAACAAAATGATTTCTTTCATTATTTTACAATTTCGTGGATTTTTGTAACATTTTTATGTTTGTTGTTTGCATTTTATTTTGTGCATTTTAATTAGTGAAAAATACAAAAAATATTTGGCATTTGCATTTAGGATTTAATTTTTCCTTTTAGGATTAATTAGTAACTAGGTCACTTTACAAAGAAGAAAATAACAAAAATAATTCATTTTTGCATTTTTAACTATTAATTTTGAATTTGTCTTAGTTTACACTTAAATTAGGAATTATTGTATTTGGACATTGAGTGATATAATTTTGGAAGTCAATTTAGGTCTTTATCTTTAAATTTGGCATTTAACAAAATCAGAAAAAATATAAATACAAAATGAACAAAAAAAACAATTTAAAAAGAAAGGGGGTTGTCTTAATGAGAGACCGAAATTGGGCCTTTTAATTCATTAGTCTTAGTCCAAACCCGTCCAGCCCCAGGCCCAAATTAACTCCAAACCCGGTCCAGCCCTGGTGTTTCAAAACGGCGTCGTTCGGTTGAGTTTTGATCTCAACCGTCGATGTTTATCGATCGGACGATCGAGAAGCTCCTCCCCCATAATATTTAACTGTTCGAATCGACCCTTACCCCCCAGTCCGTCTCTTTCATTCACACCCCTATCCAAACCCTAGAGACGGCGCCCTGTTACACTCCGTCGAGCCCGCCGGCGGCGATCATGGAAACCACTCCGTTCCCACCCAAAATAACACCATAACTTCCCTTCGTTCCCCTCTTTCCAAATATACCTTCAGTTCCCCTCGAATCATTGCCCATCTCTTCGAATCTTCATTTGAAAATCCGGCCAAAACCTTACTTCTTCCAAATGCGGTCAAAATTACACCACAGCCTCGCCTTAACTTCCTCATCTCAAATGTCCAAGCCATTTCCCTCGAATCCCCGCCGAGTTCCTCGAATTTCAAATCAAAGTCTGGCCTAAAACCCTAAAATACTCCAAATCTAGTCAAATCGACATCACGTGAGCTCCCCACTCTCCTTATGAAGAATCCACCATTGGCGATGTTCGAATCTTGCTGGAATGGGTCGAATTTCGATTCTGGGGAGCGGCAAAATCTTAGGTCTCCATAGGTAAGGTGTTCTTTGTTAGTCTTCATTAGTTTCTTCTTGATATTCTGTCCGATTAATCAATTTAGGATTTTATTTTATTTCTCCTTATTTTTCTTTTGTCAGTTCATTTAAACTAGTATTCGATTAGGTTAGTCTGATTTTATTTGTTTGTTCTTCATCCTCTTTTGATCAATAGTGGGGTTTGGTTCGTTAATTCAGTTGTGTTTGGTTGCTTTCAATTTAGGGTTAAGCATGTCATGATTAGTTTAAAGGTGTTTCTGTTGTTTCGTTTAATTTCTGCAAGTTTTAATAGGTTTGATTCTATGTTAGCCAATTAATTACTACAATTAGATTTAGCTGTCAAATGTAGTTCATTAATAGGATTAAATTCATATTTGGTTTAATTTGTCCATTTAGTTTGATTTTAGGAGATTTTTCACTCATGAACATTTGATTTAGAGCTTGTTTAGTTAACCATAGGTAAAGGGATTATTTGGGTATAGCTGATAGGTTTGATTAGGGGAAACAAGGCTGAGGTACAGTTTGATGTTAGATTGGTAGTTTCAGAACAATTCAAGGGTAAATGAGGTAATTCAAGGGTAGGGAATCTAGCACTAACTGAAATAGAACTTCCTAGAAGTTTCTAGATGGGGGTTCTAAGGTAAATTCAAGAATTAGGTGTATTAAAGTGAGAAACAAGTCAGTAAGTTAGGGACTAGTTAGTTAAAATCTGAAAATAATTGAGGGACTAAGGGCTAAAACTGAAATCTGAAGGTTGACCCTCATTTTGCCTATAAAAAGGCATGACTAGTGCCTTAGGGAACAAGTTTGGAGCCTCTAAAAACTCCCTCCAAAAAGTTTCTACAAGTTTCCATATCTGAAATTTGAATTTGAAAACTCCAAAAACCAAATCTGAAGTTCAGAGATCTTAGTTTCTTCAAAACCCCCAAAAAAACAGAAAACTCCAAAAATTACTATTCTATTGAAGTTTTCTTAGAGTAGAACGCGAGTTCCAGTTGTTAAATTCTGTTTTTCTAGTTTAAATAGTGATAAAATGGAATAAGCAGTCTGGTTTTGTGCTGTCGAAGCATCAGAAAGCTTTCCTGGCTTAGTTTCGAGTGTATTGTCGTTCAATCGAGTCTGTTTGGGTATTTGATGTTGCTGTTGTTCTACAATTCATTCCGGGCTGTGTTTGAGTGCATTTTTGGGTTGAAACTGGTTTCGTTGTTGCTGTTCGAGGTCCAGTTGCCATTGCCTATTGTTTATTGCTTCTGATACTTCCCTTTCTTATTTTTCAATACATTTTCAGGTACTTGCTTCAACTTTGAATGATATATGTGATTTTGAGCTGAATGTAGCCACATTGGAAAAGAAATCGAAGAGCAAGCTATTTTCTACTTTAGTCTACATACGTTTCAGCTTTGTGTTCATTTAGAATATTAAATCATGTATATAAATAGGACTGTTTTGGACTATGGACTGTTAAGCTAATTCGAGTTCTTTTTATGATTGTATGAGTTTTTTATTTAGTATGTTAACTCGATTTAGTGTAAAATTCATAGTGTGTGCTACCAGGTGTTAACTCGAAATCATAGGCTTGAAAGTAGGCGATTAGCTCAAAAATCAAAAGTTAAAAGCATTGTAGAATCCTGATTGATTAGTTGCTAGTTTATCATTATGTTAACTCACAAGTTAGTTCAGATAGAAGTAGTAGTTGATGTTAATTGAATACAACTGGACTGTATAAATTTTCAAATTTGTATAATTGTGATCCTAAGCTGATAATCACAATAGCACGTTAATAAATTACTTTTTACCAGTAGTTGATAATCACTGTGAGTAATCATAGTTCACTATAATCGTCGGTATTATCCATAGCTTAAATAACTTTCACTAGTAAAATGTTTGAATCAATGTATATAGCCTATAACTTCTACTTAGCAAATTTCGTTTGAGTTTGGCACAAAAGCCTCGACTGTCCAGGCTATGAAAAAGTGAATCAGCAAGCCCAGAATTAATTTGATATTGGGTACATGGGCTATTACAGGCCCAGGCTGTCTAATTCTTGTATAAATGAAATTTGGGCTTGTCGCCTTCTCCATTAGGCCTGCTTCATATAACTGACTGAATCCCGTTTATTTTTCTTATAGTTGCCAGGTTCAGTTGAATAAAATTTGAACCATAGGTTTGGGCCTTTTTGAATAATTAATAGGGCCCTTGTAGGGACAAATTTAATAGAAAAGCATAGATCCTATAGTTTGGCCTTCTGAAATAAACGAGGTGCACCACGCCAAATAAATTACAAATTGCGTGGCCCTCTTAATTGCTTCAATAATTATTTAGACAACGGGACATGCCATTTAGCAAATTTCATGGCTTCACGCAAAGTTAATGATACGCTAGTTGTTTTAGGTCCGATATTTAATAATATTACCTTCTTAAACTCGGGTGCACATTTATGTGACCCAAATCCAAATCTCAACGAAGTTGAAATGTGTCAAAAACCACGGGTGCATTTATGTGACGTGGTTCGAGACGTGTTTTCACGATGTTGCAATTTTATTTAAATAATAATAAAAGCAATTTAAAGTTAAAAATCACATAAGTTGAAACATGTTTTAACATCAGATAACTAAGCTAAATATAAC
Source organism: Nicotiana glauca (assembly GCA_026770625.1). Classification (NCBI taxonomy): domain Eukaryota; kingdom Viridiplantae; phylum Streptophyta; class Magnoliopsida; order Solanales; family Solanaceae; genus Nicotiana; species Nicotiana glauca. Next base: position 36,387 of record MU754937.1, on the reverse strand, counting down.
AGTTTGAGCGACCGTGCTAGAACCATGGAACCCGGGAATGCCTAACACCTTCTCCCAGGTTAACAGAATTCCTTACTCGGATTTTCGGTTCGCGGACTGTTAAACAGAGTCACAGTTTCCTCGATTCGGGATTCAACCGGTGACTTGGGACACCATAAATCTCCCAAGTGGCGACTCTGAATTTTAATAAATAAATCCCGCTGCGATCGTCTTTTAATTGGAAAAACTCTTTTACGCCCTTGCGGGTGTAGTGAAAAAGGAGGTGTGACAACAACCCCTTTTACATTTCAATTTTAACCCTTAAATTGACCCAATCTCAACCCCAACCTGACCGGCCCAATTTTTTAATCTGACCCAACCCATAACCTAATTCAAACGACCATACCCGGTTCCCACCTACCCTTTTAGATCTAGGCCGTTGATCATACAGATCAACGACCATAATTCCCCCTTACCATTTTAACCTCAAACGACCTACCCTAATTCCCCATTTTACCCAATCTGCCGCCTCTGAATACCCCCCCCCCTCTCAAACTCTCTCAAATTTTCTTGAAACCCTAATCACCTTCTACCATTTTCAACCTCTAACTCACCGGAATCCATGGCCTCTCAGGCAATGGATGATCTATGTTCATCTCATATTGCTCCTATGTGCCTGATACTTGAAGGTTCGAGGCCATACCTCAAAGGTCTTCACTCATACCTCCACCGACTCGAGGTTTTCGGCCATCTTCGGCCTGGTTTCGGCATATCCTAGCCTTCAGAGTCTGATTCCGACATTATCCGACTTAGATCTTACATTTTCCAAGCCTTTCTCATTCTACGGTTCATCTGAAACCCTAGGTGTTCGAGGTTTTCTCCGATTCTCTTTAGATCTATTGCGTATCTATGCTACACTTGAGCTTTTCAAATGATTTCCCTAATTTTTTCTTTTGAAAATCACTTTCAGAAACCCTTCTTTTCAAATTTAGGGTTCTCTGGAAAGTATTTAAGTGTTTTATGACTTTTCTTCTCTATTATTCGTGTTGTTTCTCTTACTATGTTCCCTATATCGTGTTCTCACTTGCTTTCTACTGTGTTTTATGTACTTTCTCTACTATGTTCCTATGTGTTCTTTTGCCGGGCTTTATACTCCGTACTTGTATATTCTTCTACTGTGTTTTCTATGCCATGTTCTCGCATGCCTTTTCACCATGATTATGCTATCTTCTTCCTCTATGATTTGATGTGCTTCTCCCACTGTTCTTGCTATTTTTTACTGTGTTTAAAGTTTTCTCCTAAAAGACATGTTTAAGCATGTGTTACTTCTAATGTTTCCTTTACTATTAGTGTTCTCTCATTATGCTTCGAACTAGCTTCTTCACTCGGTTTGCTTGATCTTTCTATATATTTGCATGTTTTCTCATGAGTTTCTGAAAAGAAATCCCTAAGCATGTTGCCTCCTTATATCTGTATTTGATTTGATTTGAAACCCTAGGATTTTGGGGTTTCCTTTGGCAATCTAGATTTTTGTGTTCAATTTAGGGTTCCACTTTGGGACCCTGGACTCTCAGACTCATTGAGAGTCCGCAATTGAATTTGTACCCCTTCTTGCTTGTGATTCTGAATCTTTCAATGTTTGACTATCTTTTCTAAGTAACGTGATGACTCTTTTGTTTGATTTGTCTGCTTTATATATGAGAAGTTCTTCTTTCAAAAGGGGTTTCTGCCAACTACTAATTGATTCCGAATTCCTCTAATAATGTTTACTTGATTGTTATTGATTTCCTTTAAATTAAACCTTTCTTTACCCCTTTTCTGACTGGGTTCGTTCGAGTAAAAGCCTGTAACTTTGATTTCATTGGATGTTTGATTGATTCCCTTTCCTTATTTCACACAAACAGTGTACCATTGGGTTGTTGCCTTAAATAAACCCCTATGTATTTACCCCTCTTGTACTGCTTTGAAAAGTGTTTGATTAACCTCTTTCCTTAGTTAGTTTTACCCGTTTGAAATCAGAATCCCTTAATTAAAGGGAAACCTTGTGTAATTGATTTTCAAACTATTCTCTTACCTATTTCTGCTTGCTTTCTACACTATAAATACATGACTTTCTTTAACACAACACACACGATTGAGCACACTAAAAACCACAATTACAATTCTCTTCTGAACTTCTACTTAGAGTATTCTTGCTTCTTGTCCGCACTTTGGCATTTACAAGACTACTGCTTCTCTTTACTTGTCTCTTTGAAACTGATATGTCCTAAATTAATTTTCAGCATCACCCTAATGTGTTTATTTATAGTCATTGTATCCCTGTCTGCTTTCTATTCCCTGTAAAGTTTAAACATATGACTTTAAGTGCCTATATGCTACTGTTTGCTTCTCTTCCTTATAAACAATTGTTCCCTACCCCATTACCCCTATGTGTTTGTGAGTGGGGACTTAGGTCATGGCAACAAGAATTGTTGTCCATGACCTAAGTTTTGACCCCCTAACCTCTAAGTAGGCTGGAAAGTGTGCCAGTACGTCTCATTGCTGGGTGTGTCCCTTTGCCTGCTTTTTCCTTGTATCATATTTCTAGTATAAATCCCCACACCCCATTCCCATATGTGTGTTGAGTTAAGGTATAGCCTGGCAGCATCCAAATTGCTGTCCAGGGCTGAACCTGACCTTCAACAGGTCCTAGCTCCCCAATTCTAAAGCTGACAGGCTGGTCAGGGGTGTGCCGGCACCCCAATTGTTGGGCATGACCACCAACCTGCCATGGCCTTCCCTAATTCCCCTCTAATGCACTTACACTTACTCCTAGCCTCTAAGTTCTTCCCCCCTCCTATGAGCCTTGTCTTGGGACCTTGAGCTACATCTGAACTTGGACATTTGAGGGCTGACCCTTCCACACTGCACTTTGATCCTGTAATGATATTTGGGGTGTAAGCACTGCCTGGAGCTCTTGAAGCTCCTTGGAACTTTGACACATCCCAAATAAGATAAAGGCTTTGGAAATCTGATCTTTGGAAGTTGGTTTATTTCATGTATCAGACTAGGAGTCGAATTAGGCTCTCCTTGGTTGGAATTTTAATTTCTGATGTAAATTTACTTTTTTGAGATTCATTCAAGTTGTAATAATTTGTAATAACTGTGGGTGTGTAGTAAAATGGGGGGAGGGTCTCTCATGTTATGCATATGGGGTAGATATCATGCTTTAGGTTTATTTCTGCAATCATAACATCTTCGCTTATATATCCGCATATAGATATCATGCCTATAAGTTGATTTATTACTGCATATAGAAATACTGCCCATAAGTTTATTCACATCTGCATATAGAAATCATGCCTATAAGTTAATTCATTACTACATATAGAAATCATGCCTATAAGTTGATTCATTACTGCATATAGAAATCCTGCTCTAAGTTTATTCATCTGCATATAGAAATCTTGCCTATAAGCTATTCATTTGCATTAGGAATCATGTCTATAAGTTTCTGCACTTTTGCATATACACACTAGGCAAACAGTCTATAGGTTAAAAATAACAAATGCACTCTAGATACCATGACTATAGGATTCCTGCACTTTTACAAACGTTTTTTTTCAAAAAATCAATCACGCTTAGAAAGCATGCCTATAGGAATAACTAACTGAATCTGATTCGACTGAAAGCCTAAAATCAATAATAAATATCGTTTAATACCTGCAGAATTTGTTTGCTTCTCAAATCAGTAACCCTTATTTAAAATCAGTATGCCTTCTGCGAATGTTAAATACCACGATTGCAGGTCTCATCTAGGCAAACCTATTGGTAATTAATCAACTATGCCAGTCATTAATAATTGCAATCAGCAGGCAGGTCTGATTCAGACTTCTTATCTGAAAATATGTGCTAAATCCGCCACCCTTCCTACGCTAAGTTTATTTAATTCAGACCAAACCCGTACATGTAAGTCATGCTAATTGATTTGCTGATTTGAATGAGGAGGCTTACCTGAGCCCTAACTGTTACTTGTTTCCCCTTTAAGTGCTACTTGTTATTGCTTGTCGCCTAGATTTTTATCCTTTCCTAAACTTCCGAAAAGCCCCAATTCCCTTCCCTTTAGGATTAGTAGTCCCAAATGCCTCCGAAACTGATAGGACTGGGATGGGTAATAGCATGCAACAAGCAACGATACTATTCCGTGCTTTAATACCTTAACAGAATGGGAACGGGTAGATATGGATATGATGACCGGTGCGCTAATATCACGTGCGACCGCTCTTCTGAGGAATGATTGCTAGATATTGCATTGATGTGATCCATATAAATCATAAACCTAGGACTCCCCTCCCCTTATTTGTTTTTTATTTATTTTTTCCCATAATTGCTTAAACCCTTTTCTTTATGAATTTCTACCTTCTTTAAAAGTTTCAACTTATTTGCAATGCTATCCCTTTACTTGAGACCTTGATTGCTTACTTGGTTATATGAAGTCACAATTGTAACATGCCCAAAATCTGGTTCTTCAACTCAAACTCTTCTTAGTGTCCTAATTCACTTAATCATTAGGTGGCGACTCTTCAATCCAAAAATCCAAATTCCCAACGGGAATAGAGTTGTCCGTCCAAATATCGCAAACCTGATTTCGCCTTTAAGGAAAAAAGGGGTGTCAACAATGAGTTAGGAGAATTGTTTAAAAAGGTCGTGTCTATATAAGGTGTAGTTTGATTTTATGAGAATTTCTAATGATTTAAGTGTGGGGTGTTGATTATAGGCTATAATTACGTATTTTAGTCGCTTATTACACTAAAATTTACTGCACTTTAATTGAGTTTGAGCTTTAATCGCTAGTGTTTTGCACTAATTGTGTGTTTTATACCTTGTAGGAGTGATTCCGAGCTATGTAGATGTTATGGAATGAATTAAAGTGATATGGAGCTTTGAAGTTTGAGTAAAAACCCAAGAAATTAAGCCGGGATCATATTCAGAGATCAACGGATGATAGAGTAACAAAACGAAGAATCGAGTAGGTATATTGCGTACTGTCTAGTAAAATGCATATAACTTTTCTTTTCGAACTCCATTTGGGCTCCACAATATAAAGTTGTAAAGATAACTCAAAGGCCTACAACTTTCATGTTTTATGTTTTTTCAAATTCCAAACAAAATGCAGACCTGACATGGACTGAAACAGTAGACTTGCAAAGTACCGCGCCCGGGCCGCGGCTGCGGACGTCCAGGCCTGGAAACTTGTCCTTTTTTGCGTAGAAGAAGGTATAATAGTTTGGTCCCGACCCTATTTGGTATATATACATGGAAAATGGTATTTTGAGAGGTTGGACATATTTTTGACACAGATTCGACCTAGGAGGCAAAGACACAATAGGAGCAAGGCGGGAAATTCTTCAACGAGTTTTTCCTTCATCTTCCTATTTTTCATTGTTAGTTATGATTTTTAGTATTGTAGTTTTACATACTATAGCTAATTTGTTATCTAGGATTTTGATGGAACCTTTCGTAGGATAAATTCTTGTTATTTTTATATAATTGAGTCGTTGGATTTCTCTACTTGTTTAACTACGTGTTTGTTTTTTTTGATTGAATGGCCATCAATTGACTGTGCCTATTTAGTGTTTAGTTCTCGAGAGAGAGTACATATTTGGGTAGTTGTTGAACAACGTCACTCCTAACGTATGTGAGAAATTAATACAGTGGGTTTAAAGGCAGTTTTAGAAATAACAAAGCCTTGACGTGGTCATAATGAGCGGTTAGATAAAGTCCACTAGCGTAGTTCGAGAGAATATATCTAATAAAGTTTTGTAGTTGATCGAGAGAGAATTACGACATTTAAAGTGCTCACGATCAGTAGAAAATACATTGGCAAAATTGTAAGGAACAGAGCTAGAAGGATTCCAAAAATTGAAAAAATTATAACTCTAGACCTCCTTAATTTAGTCTCCAATCATGTCTCGTTAGTTGATAAATTTACCACTTTGTAGTATTTGCTAGTTAATTAGTTAGAAATATAAATCTCAATCTTTATAATTTAGAAAATTGTTCAATATTGTCTTCTTAGTGATATTAAATAGATACAGCTAAGTCTTAGTTCTCTGTGGGATTTGACTCAGGACTTTTAGACCGGATTATATTTGCAGCGACCACTTATCATTTTTTATCAATGGCTCCATCAAATTGTGTGGAAGAATGCATATTGGTTCTTGCACACTAATAGGCTCTGTATCTTCTTCAATAGGAATAAATGATGTCACCTCGATCAACTTATACAACTATTATATAACAAAAAAATATAAGATTTCAGAACTAAAACAAATAAACCAAAATTTTTTTAGCTAGTATAGATTAACTTACATTTTCATTATGGAAGTATTTTTACACAGAGAATCATATTGTAGAGATTTCATATCCGAATAACATAACATCCGAGGAAAACCACATTCTCGGAAGTTCACAAATTATTTTTCCTGAAAAATAGGAATTACTTCCATAATCCAAACTCAAAAGGCAAAAGGAAAGCCAAGTATAGTGTACCTATCCTTGTATGTATCTTTGTCTTTCTCTTTCTCATTCTCAATAGGCTTCAAACAACTCTTCAATAATTTTAATAACGTTTCATGAGAAAGAGAGCCCCAGTTTAAAGAAGAGCAGAGTTCATCATCGTCTACAATTTTCATTAGCTGCTCAGACACATTCCTATTCTTCCACTTCCCGTCAAAACAGATTCAACAAAATAAATTATTACCAACTTCATAGCATCACCATCGCTGCCTACAAATGATGCAGTTGTACCATGTGGGTGACTAGTAATAAAATTAAATAAATCACCCAACTCAACTCTATCCTTTCCAAGGAAATAGACTTTCGAAAGCCTATTCTCTTTTTCATGCAAACCTTTGATGTCCACTGAAGAATAACACTTCAAACCAGTAATTATATGAAATGCTTCACGTGTAAACTTAATTTCACGGTCAAAAACCTTGAATGTCATCAAATAAAGGTCATTATTTACAATTTCTGAAAGCAATACACAGTGAATACGTTTACCACAGAACTTCACACTTTGTAATCGAAAAAAATTTCTGAAAATACCATCCCTCAACTTCTTCCACTGCCTGTTTGACAATTTTTTTTTTGATTGTTTCCTTATACTGTAAATCTCCTTTCCAATAGATCATTAAATTATGTTAAACATCAAACTCGAACACCGATCTCCTTCCATTATCACACTACAAAGAAGGAAAAAGAACATAAAGATTAGGACTTACAGTTACAACTTGAAAAGTTCGAGGCACTTGGACTTCGGTTTTCAAGTAAAAAAGTTAAGGACACTTGGTCCTTAACTTCAAGTTTCAAGTTAAAAAGTTAAGGACATGCAGTCCTTAACTTATAGTTTCATGTTGAAAAGTTAAGGTCACTTGGTCCTGAACTTTAAGTTTCAAGTTCAAAAGTAAAGGACACTTAGCCCTGAACTTTGACTTACAAGTTCAAAAGTTAAGGACGCTTGGTCCTTAACTTAGAGTTACAAGTTAAAAAGGTAAGAACATGCAATCCTTAACTTATAGTTTCGAGTTGAAAAGTTAAGGAAACTTGGTCCTGAACTTCAACTTTCAAGTTCCAAAGTTAAGGACACTTGGTCCTTAACTTCAAGTTTCAAGTCCAAAAGTTAAGGACACTCAGTCCTTAACTTTGAGTTCCAAGTTCAAAAGTTAATGCCGCTTGGTCCTTAACTTTTGTGAACACAGTTAACTAAAAATTCATAAACACAGTTAGCTTATGAATTCGTACGACTATTTTTATGAAATGTCCTTACATAATCAAATATATTGATTGAACCACAAATGCATTTCAATACCAAAAAATTTTGAATAACAACCTCACAAAAATACGCTACTTATTCTATACTGAATCGACTTATAATTATTATTTTTAAATTTTCACACATACTTGACACAACATTGATCGCGACTACACATATACAAAACAAAAATGCATAAAAGCAAAAAAAAAAAATTACCAGTTCGATCGTTCGATGTAGAGAAGATGAAGAAGGAGAAAGATTAAGTGCAGCTAGTTTGCATGCGAGGGCGATACATATACTGAGGAGCACGCGAAACTTGCCCTGAAATTTTCGCTCTCAAATTTTCCCTCTTTTGAATGAATAAAACAAGGTTTTGGAAATATTAGAATTGAAGAAAGGGTAAAACTATCTTTTTCCTATTAGTAGTAGATATTTTTGCTGAACATTATAATTAATGGATAAAAAATAAAGATCACTTTACTTAGTGGTTACCACACACTATTTTTACTCGAAATTTATCCACTTTTCATGTAAAGATAAATTTGAACGAAAATACTGTTCAAAATCCAAAAAAATACTTCAGTGTAATATACTGAAATTTTATCATAATATACCGGAGTTCCAGTATAATACCGGTCCAGCATAATATACTGGAACTTTCCGCGTGTTGGAGTTCCAGTATAATATGCTAGAAGTTCATACATAGGTGCACCGATCTCCAGTATATTATGCTGGAACTTTTCGTGTTGTAGAAAAATAGTCGCTATTTTTTAATGACTTTGCGAATGCTGGCTATTTTTGAATGACCAGTCCGAAAACTGGCTAGCCCGTGCTATTTTTTTTTTTTGGTTTCTCACCCGGTGTCCGGTACCCACATTGGAGCCCGACTATACTGGGATTCACGCCGCGTAAGGCCCCTTTTGGGGTAAAGCGCTCCCTACCAAGGATTATTCCATACACAAGGCTCGAACCCGAGACCTCTCGTTAAGGGTTGCACCACATCCTTTGGTGATAGCCTGTGCTATTTTTTTTACTTACACTATGCATATGATTTAATTTTGTCTTTATACTTTGTGTATCAGAGTGTGATTCAATTTGATATGCAAATCGTTGTGAATTAGCATTCTTTATATTATTTTTATATTTTTATCAGTATAAAGGGAGGGATTTTCCTATTTCTTCTTCTTTTCTTTGTTTCCTCTTTTATATCATCATTCAGGAAAAAAAAAAAAGGACAAAAGGATAATTTTGCTGTCAAAAAAAGTTCAAGAGTTTGGACAACGCAAAAAACGCACGGTTAAGGATGAGCCACACCATCGCCGTTGACCGTTGGGTTCTCAGTTCCGGCGCTTCCTCCTTCACCTCCACTTCAAACTTCTACTTTCCCGCCAAATTCGCTCCAACGCCCCGTTTTGGCGTCAACCCAATTCGAGCTTCTGCTACCACCAACGGTTCAAGTAAGCATTGAACCTTCAAATTATGAAACATCGCTGAAGGATTTTGCATCTAATTCGAGATGGGTCTTTTTTTTTGTTTTTATGAATTGCAGATGAAAGTGTAGTTTGCAAATCGTTATTATGTGGAAGGAGAGCTTTACTATCTTTAGCAACCTTGTCACTTGTTATGCCGTGTGATAGAGTTAACAATAGCTTTGCTGCCATTGCTGCTGAGTACGTCTCAAAATGCATTCCTTTTAAGAAATTTGTACTATTGAATTTTTTAAAGTTTTTGAGCTTTACTGCTTTTCTTGTAAAATGAACCAATTATGGAGATGCAAATTGGGGTCTTTTCCAAAAAAATTGATATGCAAAGTTAAGTAATTTGCAAATAAGCCTAGTGCTTAGAGGTGCTGAGACCATGTTTCTATTCATAAGAAGCAGTGTTTAGAGCGCAATCCGCATTTATTAATTAGTTCATTTATGACTAATTCCTATTTGCAAGTTCAATTTGAGAGTTCTCTCAAGTTGTGTTTCAGCATGCACGCTCCTCTCCCATTCTATACCACGTTTAGATTAAAATTTTATAGAAATGATATGAGAGATTTTGATTTTGAAGAGGAAAGATTCTACTTGCTTAATGAGAATCTAGTTTCTCCAACTTCAACCAGAAACATCAACCATTTTTGTCAGGAGTGAGTTTGATTCCAGAACTGATTATTAATGGTTTCCTCATGGAAGGTACTTCGTCAAATGTTCTTAAATCATGTAGTTTGTTAGTTAAAAGTTGAAATATGAAACGTTTGGAGAGTCATCCCTATGTGAAGATTGGTAGTTACTGCTTGGACTAAAAAAACAGCCATATATCAAGTAGGCTTGATCACCTTTTCTGCTTTTATGTTAGCAGAACAAGTTGGTAATTTTAGGATGATTAGAGAAAGTGCAGCCCTTCTCCGGACCCTCTATGAACGCGGGATGCTATATGCACCGGGCTACCCTTTATTTAGAGAAAGTAATTCATAAGAGAGAGGTTCCTAGACGTTCTGGTAACTTCAAGCCTCTCCAAATTTTAATTTCATAACTAAGATCTCAGCAAAATTTGCTTGACAGTGTGATTATTCGTTTCAGGTTATTTCTTTTAAGCTACATTAACGCACTTTTATATTCCATAAAGAATCTTACATTTCTTTGGCAGTGAGAGTTTATGCTTTAGGGAGGAGATCAGGAAGGTCTTATCCAAGGGCAAGGCTGCTGGTGTACTTCGCCTTGTATTCCATGATGCAGGAACTTTTGAAATTGATGACAAAATTGGTGATTCTTTGAAACATTATTCCTTACCTTCT
>MU754937.1:8701-22991 GCA_026770625.1 Nicotiana glauca | reverse complement strand
CATTCGTTCTTTCCAGCTATTTTTTTTATGCATGATAGTTTGGATTATGTTTTGTACTAATTGTCTAATCTGGATAACATTTCTTGTTTTATTTTTAGGTAAATTGAATATATTTGTTCATGAAGATTATTTGCTATGATAGAGTCTTTCATTTAATTATATGATTCTTAGCCTTTGTTGCTGAAATTTTAATGCCCTCTTTGTTACTCCCTCTGTTCCACTTTCTGTGAACCTATTACCTTTGTGTTCCGTTCCAAAAAGAATTGACCCCTCTCTAAATTTGGTAACAATTTAACTTACAATTCTACCCTTAATGAGAAGCTTTTATAACCATACAAATACTCCGGGCTCTTTTTTAACTGTTTAGGACCACAAATTCCAAAAGTGTTTATTTTTTCTTGAACTCCGTGCCCAGTCAAACATGTTCACATAAATTGGAATGAAGGGAGTATTATTTTCGGATGATAATTTTCCTAAGAGCAAGTTTGATACTTGTGATATAATTTGAAGAAACTATTTGAATTGCATTACAGAACTGGAAGCCAATTCATTTTTTCATATTGTAAAAATTAATCGTAGAAATCGTCTGAAGTTTGGCTAGAGCCTTGTTTGTTTCTGACTTTTAATGTGTTCATTTACATTTTCATGCAATTTTTGTTTTTTGGTTAAACAAAAAGGAAATATTTCTTTCTCTAGTGAGTAAAAAACGAAAACATCCCCAATAAAATAAAAAGAACTAATATAATTAGTTAATGAGAAATTATGTTAACGTTGACCTTTAGTATGAGCTGACAGATTAGTCATACACAATTTAGTTAAATTTTCTCTCAACAGCTATTGGTCATTCTAATTGTAAATCAAGCTCTCTTAAAAGTCATGTAAACATATTCTTAATTGATTATGTTATATATGTAATTTACTCAAACAATCTGTACCTTTCCTTTTTAATTTTGAATGAGTCTTTCATTTAGTGAGTTTTTTTTTTTTCTATGTTCACTTTTTTCTCTTTTCTAGATGCTGAGTATTTTTGTCTACTTTATTGAATATTATTTGTTTACTCTTGGAAAAAGTGAAAGCTTCAACATTGACGATGATAAAACTAGCTAAACTACGAGTAGCAACACATATTTTTGTCAAATATATGTTATCTTTGATTTTCTCCTATCGGTTTTTCCTCCTATAATAGGTCTTCAGTTTGCTCTTATTAGAATTCGCTCCTCCTTATTTTTGTCTTTGTTTTCTGACCTTCAAAATGATTGTTGAACTCCATATAGACGAGTTGCAACACATATATTTTTTTCAAAATTCATTTATTTAAAAATTAATTTTATTTGGATTTGAACTCCATGAGAAATTAGATTTGGTGTTTCATGTTCCTTTGATAATGTATATTGCCGTCTTAAATAAACAAAGACGAAAATGCCTCCAAAAGTTTTGCGTTTACATCTCTCTTAAGGCTCTTATTTCTTTTATACTACTTATGCCTGCTATATTGATGAATTAGTCTAAGTATCACATAACATTTCTGTTGTTATGTGTGTATATGTATATATCCTATCCAGCTAACTAAATTTATCTGTTCAACTTCGTAATTTGAACAATATCTAATCATTTTTGTATTCAACAATCAAGGTCGATCTTATCTTTTTTCCTTTTTTAATTTAGTGCAACTTATCACACACATATTTAATATTATTTACGTATTTTTTTAAGAGTATACTCATCAAAATAGGATACACGTGCAATACACGTGTTTGAAAACTAGTATGGTGATAAATAACATATGTTGTCACCGTAGCTTATGCGGATAAATAATTTGGTAGTACACATGGTGGAGTAATGTTAGTTCTGTCGACCTCTCATTAGTTCTGCTCTATTTCGCAAGGCATGTGAAGTACTTCTGTATTTCATTCGTCTCATATGCATCTTGTTTCTCTTTCCCCAGTGTTATCATCTTATCATCTCACACAGTGTCATCGTATACTCAAGACTTTTCAAAAGCTGATTTTTTATCTTCTTTATAATCGGATCTTGCTTATTATCGCTTCCTTATCCTTCTGAGTTTCTTATGCAAGGGTATGAGACTCATAGTTTAGCCCCCTGTCCATTTATGTGATGCATAACAATAATAAAATCTACAATTTCAAGAACTTGGCTTTATTAGACAATTCAAATGTATGTACGCTGTGATAGCATTTGATGCACCAACTGTATGCACAAAGTCACATTTTCTTATACCAATACGAATACGGTGTATAGGCCACAGCGAATTCTTAGCCTCGATGACATACATAATTTTTTTCTAAGTCATAGTGAATTCTTAGCCTCCATGACATACACCATTTTTCTAAGTCATGCATAAGGAGCATATGATGTAACCAGTCTTTAGGGTATTCATTTTGAACCTTAGATCTGTTGGTGTTATCCAAGGCCAAGTTAAGAAACTAATCTGAGATGATGGTTTTAAAGGAAGAACAGGAGATTTATTTTAATTTTATTCAAAATATTCAATAGCCAATGTTTTTCACATATATGCTTTCTTTACGAGGCACTTTGTATTCATATGCCATAATGGTGTCAATCTGAGTATGATATTTTGTGACTGATTGCATGATTCGTGGCCAAAAAAGTAAATTTAATTGCCCAGATTCTCCTCCTGCCTCAATGTTAAGGAATTTCAGCTAAGCTGTACAAAATACAACAGTTCATGTGATATTTTGCCGCCTCTATATGCTGCATCAGTTCTGTACTTTGGGTTGAGAATGTCCTCGGCTGACAGTTCAGAACCCAAAAGACATTTCTCATGTTGGTATGTAGAGAGCACTATTCAATTTGATAATCATGCTAGCCAATTGCCAGAGATCCGAGCAGTCCAGGCTCTAACTCTAAAATGATGCAGTACAGCCTCGTCGCTCACCTGTTGTTAGAAAAAAGTTTCTTGATTATCACTGTTAAGATATCCCGCCTAATGGCTTGTGCATTTTGTTGGAAGAACTCAGGAACTTGTTGCCTTGTCTGGCGCACATACTCTAGGAAGTAAAGGGTTTGGGAATCCAGTTGTCTTTGATAATGCATACTTCAAGATACTCATGGAAAAGCCATGGTTATCCTCAGGTGATGAATGGTATTTAGATGCATACTTATATTTGATTTAAGAAATAAATGTTAAGCGCGCTGATTTATCAGAATCTTTGAAGCAATGATTGTCTTATCTTTGTGAAATGGAAATCCCTGTTATCGCATGTCTAGAGTTCAAATGATTGTTACACGGAAAACTGTTGAGCAATACTAGGCTTAAGGATAAGCTGAGCTGCAAACTGCTTATGCTTCACTATTTATGAGGAATGATGACACTCTTTCTGATAATAAAAGATCCCCTATTTATTCACACGAAAATGAGAATCGTAGAACATAATTTCATTTGTTAGTATCTTCAACCATATAGTAGTTTAAATCTCTTTCATCTATACAGCTGGCATGACTAGTATGGTTGGCCTTCCTTCTGATAGGGCACTTGTTGAAGATGATGAATGTGTAAGGTAATGTTTTCTCTAACCTTATGTTATGGAGGTTCCTTTATTACGGTTTGAAACAATAGCTGCTCCCACTTAATCCTGACAAAAGCTAATGATGTTAAGCCTACGTCTCTGCTAGGGAAGTGGCAGAATTTTCAATTCACTAATCTAGTATCAGTTCACAAGTTAAAGACCCGTTGTTCTCTGGATTGACCTTTTGTCTGCTAATGAAATTTCTTTCGTGCTTCTTGAACAGATGGATCTCAAAGTATGCTGAGGATCAGAGTTTATTTTTTGAAGATTTCAAGAATGCCTATACCAAACTTGTTGACACTGGTGCAACTTGGAAGAAATCTTTGTAGTCCTCAAAATTAATCAGCGATACCTCGTCATAGCCAGTAAGCTGTTTTAGCATATAAAAGATTCCATGCCCCAACAACAAATGCAGTCAATGCTAATTTTTGGTAACATGAGTGTCACACCTCCTTTTCTACCCTGAAAGGGGATATAGGGGAGTTTTTCCAATTTAAGTGATATTATTCGAAATGAGATTATTTATTTAATTCAGAGTCGCCACTTGGAATATTTTAATTGGTGTTCCAAGCCACCGGTTTATTTGAAATCCCAAATCGAGGAAATTTCAACTTTCCTATTTGAAGTCTGCGAACCAAAAATTCTAAGTAAGGAATTCTATTAACCGGGAGAAGGTGTTAGGCATTCCCGGGTTCCGTGGTTCTAGCACGGTCGCTTAGCAATTTATACTTGGCTTATTAAAATTGTTTAATTACTGATTTTAGAAACTATGTGCGTTTACCTTTCACCGCTTTTTAATTAAGAAAATTATCTTGAAACGGGTCACGCGCACGTGTACCCATTTGTTTGGCGCGTCAAAAATCATATCACGCGAAAGTGTCCACAATCAATAACGCTTTATTATTATTAAGAAAATTTGGCCAAAGTTACGCGAACGCATACTCCGGTTTGTTTTTTAAAATTGTAATCACATCACGCGAACGTGTACACAATCACGATGATAGATGAATTAAGAGCGTGCCTAAAGTTACTAACGTATTTATGAATTACTTTTCTAAACTAATTTAAGATTAGTTTGAAGGCAAATAATTTATGGATGTGGAGTTATCAAAGTTATTTTTACATCGATTACTAAGTCATTTGATATAACAAGATCGACATTCTCTTTGTTTAGTTTCAGCATTTATGGTCCTTGCTTATATCTATGCCCCGTTTAAACTCCAAACAACCAGGTTCTTACCAACCCATGGCCCAAATATCTTTACTAATAGTCCATATTAGGGGCAATTGCATCTATACCCATTTCTTGTGCCATATTTTAACATATGCTCGCTTTGCAAAAAAAATTGCAAGCGTACCCGCTTTTTCGCATAACTTCAGCACACGGGGCTGAAGTAGCAAAGGCAATCACACAAAACTTCAGCATTTTAGTAGCCGGGCCTGAAGTTCAGCTCTAGAGCTGAAGTTTTTGTTTTGTAACTCGCGAACTTCAGCTCTAAAGCTGAAGTTTGCCTATTATAAAATAAAAACTTCAGCTTGTAGACCCAAAACTTCAGCTCTAGAGCTAAAGTTTCTATGTTGTAACTATAAAACTTCAGCTGAAGTTTTTGTTTAGTAGCCTAGAGCTGAAGTTTTGCAGTTATAATGTTGTAACCAGAAAACTTCAGCTCTAGAGCTGAAGTTTTTGTTTAGTAACCCGGAAACTTCAGCTCAGTTATAAAGGGAAGCTGAAGTTTTTTAAAAAATGGGTACAGATGCAAACAAAAAGATAAAGCGGCTACAGGTTAAAGAGGGGCGCCCAAATAGGGCGCCCCGTGCAATTTTTACGTTTGAGACTGGGTGTTGGGGGTCATTTCACGGTGGTTTAAGGTGAGCTTTACATGTGTTTTATGGTTGTTTGGTGGTGGAAAGAGATGGTGGAATGTGATTTTTGTATCATGAAAAAATAGAGTAAGAGAAATCGAAAATCGAGGAAGAAAAGGCAGGTTCAAGGTAAAATGATGGCAAATCGGTAATGGGGAAGGGAGCTTGCCGTTCTTTTTTGTTCTCTTCTATTGGAGAAGATCTCTTTTTGGTCCAATAAAACGGCAGGCTGGGATCTGATAGTGTAAGTTTTTAGGCGTTAGTCTAGGGTCTTTTTATAGGTTTAGGGTTATAGGGTTACATTTAGGTTCGGCCTAGGAATTATTAACTTAGATCTAAAAATTAGGCCTAAAAATGGATTGTTCGAGTCCAAGTTCTATTCTTTCTCCGCGAACGGGACTAAAAAATGCGACTTTATTTATTAATAGTTCTACTTAAATAAAATAATTATTAAAATAAGACTAACCTTTAAAATAAAATATTTTTTTTGATATTTTTCAAGATAAAAAATGACTACAAAATATTAATGGAATTATTTTTGTAATTTTTATTTTTTTCTTATAATTAAATAAAGTAAAAGAGTAAAAATTAGTTGAAATAGCTATATTAGACCTAAATTAAATATTTACGGACTAAAATATGAAAAATCTTGGAGAGGATCAAAAATCACATATCAACCACGACCAATCTTTCAAAAGGCAAATCCTGAACAGAAAATTTGCAGCTGAAGTTCGGAAAACGAAAGAAATTTCAACTAGAAGAAAAAGATGCAACGTCAAATGTTTGAAGGAGAGACATAGCTCTATCTACCTATTGATGTTTCAGAAACTTGGCCACCATTAATCAACAACAGCGTCTGCAAGCCAGTACTTATCCTAGTCCTACAGGATCATAAGAAATGTTATCTTGTTATACTTGATCTAAAGAAATGGATGAGAAGCAAAGGAGCTTCATTTAGGTGTTCGTATCACTATGTCAAATTGTTTTCTGTAAACATTGAGTGATATAATATGCCCAGAGGGTGATTCTACTAATTAAGTTTTTCAAAGGCAAAATACATTTGTAGGCTGTAGCCCCTTAAACTTGTCCATTTTTTTTATTTAGACACGTGTACTAAAGGTGGTACCCATTGAACACTTGACCTCATAAAAATATGTACCTATTAGACACAATCTGCTAATTGACATAAGGAGAGCAAGGTGCTTTCCTCCAACATAGATATAATTTTTTGGCAGAATCCAGCCCCTAAACTTGGCTATTTTTTTTTTGAACACCTAAACTAGTAGTAGTTCCTATTAGGCACTTTAAGTGAAAACAAATTGTGCCAATTAGACACACAATGCTGATATGGCAGTGTGTGTAATACACCCACTTTTGTTGAGCGCGTAAGAAGAAGCAGATTCTTTTTTCTTCAATCCCCTTCTTCTTCCTTTGTGCAGCCACCATCTCCGCCACTATAACAATTGCTTCAGCACCACCACGCTTCTTCCACCACCATGCCAATCACTTATCACTCTCTACCTTTCAAATTCAATTTCAGTGACCAAAGATTACAGTCAACATCAGAAATCTTTTTAAGAATACACTTCACATTCAATAAAAAATAGTCAGCTAGGAATGAAACCGCGAAAACAAAGCGCGAACGAAAACCCACCTGAGGACCTAATGGTCGCCAACGAAAGATGAAGAGGAAGTGGCTTTGTGATTTTTGAAGATGAAGAGGAACTTTTTAGTTAGGGTCTACTGCAGTGGTGGGCTTTGGGTGCTGCTAGTAGGGGTGACAAATCCATTTGCTTGCTGAAAGTTGCAATGGATGTAGCTTGAAAAAAATAATGGTGATAATGCTCTTTTATTTTTGTCTTTTTTCTTTGCCACGCTGGCAGTGAGTGATTTGTTTGGAGCTGCAAAATATGTGTCTAATTGGCACGATTTGTTTTCACTTATATGGGTCGTTTGGTATAAGGTATAAGGAGGTATAAGAGTGGTATAAAAATTTAATATCACCTTAATATTTTGTTTGGTTAGTAAATCAGGTATAAGTTATCCCGGTGTTAACACCGAGATAACTTATACCTTATAAAAGGTGGGGTAATTAGCACCGGTATAACTTATACCTTCTTCTTAGAAATTATGCAATTGTCATTCTTAACACAACATACCAAACAATGAATAAACAACAATCCCAGAATAACTAATCCCAACATAACTTATTCCAATATAACTTATACCGGCATAACTTATACCGGTATAAATCATATTCCAACCAAACGATCCCTTAGAGTGTCCAATAGGAACTACTACTAGTTTTAGGTATCCAAATGAAAAAAATGTCCAAGTTTAAGGGGTTGGTCATGTATTTTGTCTAATTTTTTGGAAGCTAAGTCGGAAATCCTTCTATGTTAAAAGAATGGAAGATGTTCCATTCTCAGTAGGTGCAGGGAGATATACCTCACTGTTATGTAATCTTATTAATTAATATATGCATCTACTTTTTCTCTAGAAAAAAAAAAATAGACACAATCTGCTGAGGTGGCACAATGTGTGCATAACACAGCTTCTAGGAGTAGCTCTAAATCCCAGTACAAAATATCTTTCTGCCGGAAACTATGGAACTTAGCCAGAAAATGAATATTCGTTGATCTTTTCCCTTTTTACCGGTCGATTCTTCAAAATCATAAGAAGGAATAATTTTCTTCAACCAGTTTAATAATTCCTCCATATGGAAAAAAAAATCCTTAGAATAAAAATGAATAACAACGAACAATTCGTCAAAGTCAGACGAAGGAACAAACAGATCGAATATCCAGAAGGTAATAAAGAAAGGAAATGCTTCTTTGAAGCTCTATTGATGGTAGCGACAAATTACAAAGGCAATCCAGCAAGCATTTACAATATTTCGACAACGTTAGATAGTAAATGTCTGCATGCATTTGCTGCTGTAGAAGCAGCTCGGGATGTTGTTCTAGCAGTTGCTGATGTTAAAGCTAGATTCATTTTTAATTTGATTCGATTGTTCAACTTGGGGAGATGCTACAATTTTTTTACTATTTATTCTCTTTGGTTATTCAACTGGGTATATTATTAAAGCACATTTTGTATTGACTGTAGAGGAGATGCAGGCTCTGCCGGGGAAGACGATGAGGAATTAGAAGGGCCATGTCTTTCTCCTTTACTTTTAAGATTTAACACGTGTTATTTTTTAATTGGTATTGCTTGCCATGTCAATGGCAAGTGACATACACACGCTTAACTTTGTTTAGGATTGTCAAATTTGTATTCAATAGACACATTTTATATTAAGATTAAGTGTTCAATAGTTAACACCTGTGTTTAAATGGAAAAAATGGACAAATTTAAGGGGCTGCATATGTATTTGGCCTTTTTGAAACCACCTCAAGTCTCATTCTTTAGCAGTTGTTCTTATTCTAGACTTACTATGGATTACATTGTGTCTTTATCTATAAATTTTCTTGACAAGTCTTGTTTACTTTTTATTTTGTCAAATCCAATGGGTTCTCCAGTTAGTACTATTTCCGTAGAGCGGTCTCCCTTCTCATGAAAAGCAGTTTTGCTGTGGTTTTTGTAATGACATTCTAAATCAAATGGTCAGTTACGTGAAACATGAAGTTAATGAGAATAGAGACCGAACTCGTTTTATGTGATTTACTAGGATTTTGGGAATTGTTTTTAACTTGTAAAACATTTATATCATTTCAATTTGTTGCTTTTTAGAAAAAATCCGCATAAATACTTAATTATATTTTCCCAATTCCCATTTTCATGAAGGAAAACCAAAAGAATAATTTATCTAGACACGATAACCTATTCATATTTATAGTGTTAACACGTGTTATTAACATTCAAACAACCATAACGATTAACGTGCAACAGCCTAAGCTATAGCCTTCCCATGAACAATCCTTCAATCTGCTATTTTCCTTAATTTTTGCTTGCATCAGATCTCAAATCTAAACCTTTTTTTCCCTTCATTATGTTCTTCTTTTTTTCTCAAGAAATGCAAAAAAGTCTAATCAATTCTCTAAAATGGTCTCTTTGATCTCTAGTACTTCTCATCAAGCCATTTCAACATTATTATAACTGATCTTTTTTGCATGGGAAATGCCATGGCTTCTTCAAAACCATCATATATCATTGTAGCTTCTTCAATTGGATTAATTCTTGCTGCTGCTGTGCATTATCGCCTCAAGAAAATTCGTGACCAAAAAATTGTTCCTCGTACTAAAGTTACCAATACTGGTCAGATCCTTAGGTTTGAGAGCTTTTCTCATTATGTAGGTAATTTTTCATGAATCCCTTAAACGATTTTTTTTTTTTTTTTTTTGTATCATAGTGATGTTCCAGTCAGTTTGGTTATTTAATTGTGTACCTCTGTTACCTCCCAGCAAAAAATATTGAATAATTCGGTTCGGCAATGCTTAGGCAGATGAAAAGACATCACATACTAGTATTTTTGTTTCTGTTGGGATTTGAACCCAGACTCTTGGTAATTTTCATCCACTCCATTAACCGCTAGGCCATGCTTCTTTAGGATTTTCTATTGTTACCTTTTTTATGATTAGTGATGTTAGTCATGTATGTATTATGTATATATATGCAGCTAGACAAATGGGATTTGCTGATAAGAGGGAATGTCCACATTTATGCAAATTAGCAGCTGAGTATATAAGGAAATCAGAAGGGTGTGAAGAAGATATATACAATTTCTTTTCTAATGAACCAGATGCTGATTCACTCTTTATAAAGCTAGTTGAAGAATTTGAGAGATGCATCCTTAGTTACTTTGCATTTCATTGGTGCCATGCTTCTCATATGATTAGCCAGGTAAATTAAGTTAAAGGATACATCTTTGATCTCTATGTATTTCTAATTGAAGTAATTAAGATATTAATTAATTTCATCTTGTTACATGATCTTTCAGATTTTGAGTGCTGATCATGCAGAGCCAAAAAAGAAGCTGAAAAACATTGTCATGGCTGCCACAAGGTACAACAATCCAATAATTAGGACATATTTTCAGTACTACCTTCAAATTGGATTTAACTTATATACACTAATAGTATACCGCTAAATGAGAGCCTTGGAGCAATGGTAAAGTTGTCCCTGTGTGACCAATAGGTCATGAATTCAAGCCGTGGAAGCAGTCACTAATGCTTGCATTAGGTTAGGTTGTCTACATCACACCCCATCGGATGCGGCCCTTCTCCGCATTAGGTTAGGTTGTCTACATCACACCCCATCAGATGCGGCCCTTCCCCGGACCCTGCGTGAACACGGGATGCCTTGTGCACCGGGCTGCCATTTTACACTAACAGTATACTTAACGGAATTTTACACTATCAATCAATTTAACCTGGTATAGAAGATTACGTGCCTTATTTTTTAGGTAACTAATTCCACTGATTATGGAGAGTTTATCTCTAGTTGTACTTTACAAATGAAATGATAACTAACACTGCCTTCTTCATTAAAAAGGGAACAAAGATTTGAAAGGGTGACAAAGAATCTGAAGGTAGCAAGAGTATTTACAACCTTAGTTGAAGAGATGAAAGCAATAGGGCTTGTTTCGACAGATGATTCACAGTGCACAGATGTTATGGTTCCAATGGCTCATAAAGATAGAAGCCCTGTCCTCCTCTTTATGGGTGGTGGTATGGGAGCTGGCAAAAGCACTGTGCTTAAGGACATTCTCAAGGAGTAAGAATATATGGCTACTTAATTCTTTCAATAACTAAAGAAAGTTTAATGTGGATTTATTATGAATTCTTTATGTAAGATACTGATTGAGTTGTCTGCATAAATTTTTGTATATAGACCATTTTGGGCAGGAGCAGCAGCTAATGCTGTAGTAATAGAGGCAGATGCTTTCAAAGAATCAGATGTCATTTACAAAGCCCTTAGCTCTAGGGGACATCATAATGACATGCTTCGAACTGCTGAGTTGGTAAATATATGCTTCTCAAAGTTTCCTTTAAAGCCGTCAAAATGAGTTTACCCCGTGAGATTAATCAAACCTAACCTGCTTAAAGGCCAGGCTGGGTTGGGCATGTGTTTCAAGCCTTTTCAAATGAAAGGTTGGATTGGGCTGTTAAATTCCACAGTGCGCTAGGACTGGATTGGCCTAGTCCTTTTTGACAACTCTATTCTCTCTTAAGTTGAGCAGAGTCTCCAAAATACCGCCGCACTCGTGTCGGATTCTCCAAAAATACACTGCTTTTGGAGAATCCTGACACACACCCGGCGACATTTTCGGAGAGTTCGAGCAACATAGTTCGTATTACTTTTGACCCAATGTAAATTCATATAACAATAACAACAAACACAGTATAATCCACAAGTGGGGTCTGGGCATACTAGTCATATCAAATATTTATACCTTGAGGTAAGGAGAGTGCAAACCATTGTCCTGCTTTCGACCTTATGGATTTTGCCAATTTTGAGGTTATGTTTCATTCTGTTGTAGTTCTTTTAATTATAGTTGTTAAGGAACAATATGTTTAAGCAAAAGTTGCATTGAAATGTAATATGCAGGTACATCAGTCATCAACAGATGCAGCATCATCACTACTTGTAACAGCACTAAATGAAGGGAGGGATGTGATAATGGATGGTACACTCTCATGGATACCCTTTGTAGTGCAGACTATAACCATGGCCAGAAATGTTCACCGGCGCCGTTATCGCATGGGTGTTGGTTACAGAGCAGAGGATGATGGAACTGTAACTGAAAACTACTGGGAACAGCTGAATGAAGAACAAGAGGCTACTGATGGAAATAGAAAGAGAAGACCTTATAGAATAGAATTGGTTGGAGTTGTTTGTGATGCTTATTTAGCTGTCATTAGAGGAATAAGGTATGAAATTATCTACCTATAACCTTGTCAAAAAAGAAAATAAGCTACATTTGTCATAAAATATATACTTCTACTAAGTTCGCTCTGATGTAAGTAGTACTATAGTACTTCGTACTCACTCACTTTAAATCTTAGCTTTGCCTTTTTTTGATAGCTAGCATTTCTACCTAACTTGAACTTCTAGATATTACTACCAAGTAGAATATTCAATTTTTTCTAGTACTAGTATTAATTGTGAATTTGTGGTTGTTTACAGGAGAGCAATCATGTGTAGAAGAGCAGTAAGAGTTAATTCGCAGCTGAAATCACATAAAAGATTTGCGAGCGCATTCCATACATACTGTCAGCTAGTAGACAATGCTAGATTATACTCCACTAATGCATTGGAAGGCCCCCCTAAGGTACAACCAAACAACTTCCTACAAAATCTTCTTACTTTTTTATTTGTTTCATCTGTCTTTACTTATAGGTTACAGGTTCGAGCCCGGGAAACAGTCACTAATTTTTGCATTAGGGTAGGTTGTCTACATCACACCCCTTGGATGCAGTCATTCACCGGACCCTGCTTGAATGCAGGATGCTTTGTGTAGCGGCCTGCCCTTCATTTGTCTTTGCCTGAAGGGAGCCTGGAGCTATGGTAAAGTTGTCTCTGTGTGACCTATAAGCAGTGGCGAAGCCAGGAATTTTCCTTAGGGTGTTTAAACTTGAAAGAAGTAAAAAAAAATCTCTGACAAAGGTTGTTCAATATATATTATATGCCTCAAAAATCTAATATTTTACCTATGTACGCAGTGTAATTTCCAACAAAGGGTGGTCAATTGACCACCATTACCATAGTGTAGCTTCGCCCATGCCTATAAGTCACGGGTTCGAGCCGTAAAATCAGCCACACTTATTCTCGCACTCCTTTGAGATACGGCCTTTTCCCGTATTTTGCACGAACGTGGGATACTTCGTGCACCGAGCTGCCCTTTTCATTTGTCACAGCTTGTTCATTCTCATAATTTGCCTAGCGTATGGCATGTTGTAATACTAATTACTTAATAGGATATATGCAGCTGACTCCTATTGATTGATTCTTTTGTTGTGGTTTATTAATTCTCAACAGTTGATAGGGTGGAAGGAGAAAGACAAGACACTATTAGTTGATCCAGATGAGATAAATGTACTGAAAATGGTGGGAAGGTTGAATGATGGAGCAAACTCCATATATGAACTTTACAAGAATCCACATCCAGCTTTTCAAGCAGGTTCTGTTTGGAAAGATATTGTCTTGTCACCTTCTAGGTTGAACATTCAGAAAGAACTCAAGTATTCCATTCAGAAAGTTGAAAGGATGAGACCCTAGATCATCACTTAATTACTGGTTATGATATATTAAACTGCATATTATTTGTATTTATTTATCACAAACTTATTGTTGCACACAATTAATTATTTTATGTGTGCAAACATTTATAAGAGAGACAAGGGATAGAAATTAAAGTGACATATACCATTTATAAGAGAGACAAGGGATAGAAATTAAAGTGACATATACTTATTATATTTTCGATTTTAATTTTCAAGATTCAGATTCATGAATCCACAACCTTGTGTTGCATCACGTAGTGGCTATAGCGGGTAGTACCATGTTTATAAAATAATGGTAATATACTTCAATTTAGGTAGCTGTTATATTTAAATAGCTATATATAGCTTTAACCAAGGATTCCTCTGACTAGCATTCAGAGATTTTATAACAACAATAGTAGTACTATTTTTTGGGTAGGATCGATTTTGACGAGTACGATTATCAATTGCTATATCCGATACTATGAAGTATGAGCTATTCTTTCCATTTAAAACAGTTTGAGGGAACACAAATCTTATAAAAACAAATTGTTTATACTACACTAGTTTCAAGATTCAGCACGTTTTATGGTCTAAAGTGTCATGTTATATTTGCTTATTTTCATTTGTTTTTCTTTATTTTTTTCTTTGTGAGGAAGCTGGGGGGGGGGGGGG
>MU754931.1:9753-27431 GCA_026770625.1 Nicotiana glauca | reverse complement strand
AGCTTTGAGAATTGTTGTGGTATGTGCCGAACGACACCTTAAACCCTGTTTATTTTACCAGTTCAGTTTTATTTAATTTCTTCCGCAAATTTTAGTTTATCTTCCGCATTGTTAGGATTACCTAGTCATAGGGACTAGGTGCCATCACGACATGTTCATGGAGGGTGAACTGAGGTCGTGACAATATGCTGCATGGATATAACTTTGGAGTCTTAAGTGCATTCACAACGCAATTAACTCTGGATCATTGATTGAATAATTCCTTTAGTGCCTTCTCAGCATTCTTTAAATGTAAGCAATCATTTTTCCTGGTCGTTATGCCACTTGTTGCATGAATACTTGGATTATCTTATTGCCCACCAATACTAGAATTTCCTATAACTCATATGATCTCAAATATCACTTTTGACTTCCCGTTCATTAGTTACGACATGTGCCACTTTCTTATTGGGTGTACACCATATTGTAGTGAGACTATTGTTACAAGACCATTTCTTCTTTATATCGTTATGCTTAAGTTGAAGCCTTCTTCCTTATTTCCCCAGCTAGTCTTTCTTTGTCGTACTTAAGGAGATCTTTTAGATCTTGTAAAGTTACGATCTTGTTATACTGTATACCCGAAGGAATTTTCGATGTTCTTACTCGCCTACAAACATCCTTAGTTACATACCTTCATGCTCTTGTACTCGTAGGGTTACTTCTAAACTCAGATTTTGATTGTCTCCTTAGTGGCACTCTCCATTATTTCCGTAACACTTATACGGTACCTTTAGTAACCCAACTCCTAGCTGAATATTTCTCAAGGTTACGAAATCATATCTGCGAGACTAAATTTACTAGATTAGGATTCACTATGTTTATCTTGCATGATCTGCTGATTTGCTTATAACCTCTTGTATAGCCATAACTTGTCTCTTCCTAAATCAACTACAAACCACTCGTTGGTCCATTCTCATATCTATATTCCGTGTGATCTCTCTTTAGTTAATTACTTTGTCTTAAGTTACCTCTCGCGCTTAATCCTTATGTATCAAGTGTTCATTTGCACTTATTTATCAACATCATCGGGTGCGCAACTTCTCTCTAGCCTCATGCTTGCATAATATTCTGGAGTCATATTATATCTATAGGATCTGAATAGATTCTATCTCATTCCTTTCACCCTTTTACCCCATTCCTCCTTTACTATTCCATAGTTACCTCTTCATCTTGCCATTTTTTCACATATTCACAACATCTTACTCGCCTTGCGGTAACCCCTCTATACCGGGGATAATTGAATTTATTATGCACAAAGGTGAAACTTAGTGTAACTGGCACACTTTGTTCCTTAGGCTTAACTCTGCTCCACTTGCTTGCTTTAGGGAAGCATCTTCCTAAATGAACCTTAAAGTTTATTTTTTTGTTATCCATTCTATTATTGTCGGAATGTTATCTCTGAAATTCCCATGATACCAACTATTATAAAATCTTTCAACCCCTAATTCATGTTCAGTTTATCTTGTTTACCAGGCCATACTAATTTCTACTACTCTGGGGTCTAACCTTTCCTCTTGGTAATCACGTTGAAGTCACCAACTCATTTCTCGAAATAAGGATATGACTTTATGGCTTATACTCTTTTATTCCTTCAAGGCCTGTCACATCTTGTATTTTCCTTCACTTGACTATAGACTCTGTCATCGTGTCATATTTTTATTTACTATTATCAAAAAAATATCACATCTTACTCATGATGCTTCATTTACTCCCTTCTTATTCTCCGGATAAAATTTTTTTTTTGTCTTTCACTTTATTCTGAAAACTTCAACAAAAAGTTCTTTATCTTTTAGCTCCCCTAGCTTTATTTCACTGGCTCTTCGGAATGCCTAACATTCTTCCCTATCTTTTTTACTCGGGCTGGAGCCATACTAAGGTAAATATTTGTCCCTTCTAGCCCAATGCCTATCTTCTGAAATTTCTGAATATTCCAGTATTCATATCTGATTGTACAATTCTAAAGTTTACCATCTAGGTGTCTCACAAGGAGATCTATTACCACATTTGCACTATCCTTCAGATACATTAGTTAATGATAACAATCCATCCATAATTTTTGGTTACTCTAACCCGAATTAAATCTTGATATCACCTTCTTCTTTTAAACTATATTTGTTAGCTCCCATAAGGCACAACTGAGATGGGTGTGGTCAATTGTACATATCACCGTTAATATTGAAGGTAACACCAATACTTACATTTCTCTGCCTGAATTGTAAATACTAATAATCTTCATTAACTAGGTACCTCGTACCCTTCGTCATCTTGCTTGTCTTACTTGCTGAATCTTGTGTCTACTTTCCGATTCACTTATTCCTTTTTACCATACGAGTAGATAGATATTCTTGCCCTAGAGCTCCTTATCAAGAAGCTTACACATCTTAGAACACATATGATCTGCTGAAGACCTCATAGTTAGTCATCATAAGCATGATGCAAAATCGAGTTCCTCTGACTCAACTCTTTCGCATTAAAATTCAATCTCTTACCAACTGTCTTTCTGGGTGTAGGTATTACTGTATTACGAACACAATAGAATTTAGAAGTTTGAATTCTTACAATTGAGCTCTACAACACGATCTAGAGTAAAAAAGAAAGAGTGACAATCCTAAATGTCCTGTAGCCTCCTGCTTATAAGTGTGGTGCACAACACACCCATAAACAAGACTCTACTAGACACGGCTTGTAGACTCCCTAAGACAGAACTGCTCTGATACCACTTCTATCACGACCCAAACCGATGGGTCGCGACGGGCACCCAGTACCTTACTCAACCGAGTACCAACATAACATATCTTTCTTATCGTACTATCATGGGTAAATGGTCCAAAAAGGTCGTCATGAGATAAATAGAACAAAACATAGGTTAACACTAGACACAGGACGACCTAACATGACATAGAAACTTATCCATATGACATACGTGCCTATAAGACCAAAGTGATCACTCATATACTTAACATAGGCCGGTAAGGAGATACAATTTTCATATACATGGCATTTGTCTACAAGCCTCTAAGAGTACATAAAATCATAAAGGCCGGGACAGGGCCCGTCATACCAATCAATACATATCCAAAGCATACTGACCAAATAGGAAACTCTGGAGCAAGTGGAGTGCACAAACACCTCCGCTGAGCTGATAGCCTACTAGGAATACTATCAACCTATCAATCGAGAACTGCGGGCATGAAACGCAACATCCCCAGGCAAAAGAAATGTCAGTACAAATAAAGTACCGAGTATGTAAGACAGGAAAGCATAACAAGAACAATAATATAAAAAGAGATATATGAGATACAACCTGTAACACTGCGTGCCTCTGGGGGCTACTGACATGAAATGCATAACACATATATATACATAAACTTTTAAAAACATACGCCTCTGTGGACATCATCATCATCATATCGTACCCGGCCTCAAAGAGGACTCGGTAAAAGCGTACCCGGCCATCATAAGGATCGGTAGAATCGTACCTGACCATGTGGAGCTCGGTAAATCCAATTGATCAGTGGTTGCACAATAAGTATCGTACCCGACCTACTATAGCGCGGCTTGGTAGAGTAAAATAGATACTATATATAATGAATGCTAGACTCATGGAATCACGTTCTAAACCTTGTGGAGTGACATAAGGTCGTTGCACCTTCGATTAACATTATGGACAATATACCATCAATATGAGATTCTATAGGATTCAAGGATCATACATACTTGCTTAAAATAACTTTATAAGGAAAGAACAACATGGGAAACCTTAGTTTCTAGGAGTAGATCCGTTATGAAATAACGTATTCATTCCACTTTAGATCATACCGAAAGAAAGTAAGAAGTGCCTTAACATACCTTAACCACGTTGAGTCCTTAATACCTCCCAAGCAACTCTTCAAACAACTCAATTCAATCTACCTTTGCATAAGGAGATTCAAAATCAATATTGAATAAAGGCTAAGTGTGCAACATAAACTTGTAGCTCATTTATATAAATTCGGGCAGCATTTCCCCTGTAACAAGAGCCTTCTCCAATACCATATACCAACAAAAATTACCATAGAAATCCAGCAATACATAATTATCAATAACAAGACACCATAAAATAACAACAAGTCATAACTATTTTACGACGCGCGACAAGCTCAAATTGGAATTCGTATACCCCATATCATCCCTTATAGACTTTTTAGTTTAACTTAATAGTATCATTAATATTATAATGAAGTCATTCATCAATAATTCCAGCCTTATACCATATATCCATAACAAAAAAAATGATCCATAACCCCAATTATTCTTAATTAGCAACTTTATTCACTAGTTCATGTGTAGTTCATCCATTTAACTTAACCAATGCCAAGATAACCTTAAGAACCTATAGGAACACAATATATTTACCTCATACAGTAGATGGAAGTCGAAACCCATATTATATTTATCTTACAACAACCCAATACACCCCAATCAATTCATACCAAAAACGATGACTATAGTAGTATCCAACACCCCGAAAATATTATAAAGAATGACTAATCCATTATTTCACCATTATACATACCATTTATCCTCCAAAAACTCCATTAAATAGTAGCAAAATATACAACCCAAAAGCTACACGAAACAACCCACAAAACAGTCCATTACAAATCAAATAACTCGAACTCACGACTTCCAACCACCGTCCCGTGAGTTCCAACTATTATGAAATCAATTAATCAACCTTCCTTGATATTTAAGATCTTAAATACGGAACTAAGGCATTTTATTAACCTATTAAATACCTTCCAAAACTCAACTACAAAGAAAAAGAGAGGCAATATAGTGATACTTACGTCATAGGGATCATTTTGATGTTATCACTACTTGATTTCGTGTCCCGGATGATAATCTTGTTGGAAAACCTTGTGAGAAAGCTTGAGGGGAAGGTTAGGGGTCTTATTTGGTCGAGCTCTCTGGAATTACGAAGAAAGAGACTACATAGGAAGATAAATATCCATTTTGGTTGAAAAGTCAAAAGGTGCTACTTGGCACCATCACATTGGCCCCTTTTCAAACACTTATATATTTTTATCCGGATGTCGTATGAACGAACGGTTAAGAGCGTTAGAAACTACATTCCAAGACCTTCAATTTGATATGTAATATGTCCCAAAAAAACCTCATATAGAATACAAAATTTATTACTCAAAAAACTTCATTACAAGGCAAATCCTTAGTCGGTTTTTTCGCAACTTAAATCCGATTTTTCTCAAACTTTATACTTCATTTACAAGCATCATATATAGTCATATCATGGCTTTAAACTCATTTAAATCATGATTAAAAAGTCTCATATTCATCTTAACTTGCTTAACACTTCGGCATACCTTTCTTGTCCTTGTAGAAGGATTTCATCCTTTTTGAGCTTACATCAATTGACTCACGACGTACTTTCATGTACAAAAACATGGGTTGTAACACCTAAGCCACTAAATACGCTATTCAGTTACACTATTTTCTTTTTCTCTCTACTTTGATACATGCCATTCTTTTCCCCATTCCCTAAAAATACGATGCTTAATCTCAAAATTCCTCTCACCCATATCACCTACGTTATCTCCGATCCCAATTTCTCCAATTCCATCGAACGTTGCTTTGGCTCTTCTTCGCCATTGTAATTGGAACATGACTAAAGCTAACGAAGAATTGTTACATACCCTATTTTATGGGGAGTTTTTCTACAGACAAATGTTTTCCTGAGTGTCTAAGACTGGTTAAGCACAAAAGTAGTGCATATTAGACACACTTGTGGAAATATTTGGCTACAAGCTTGGGCAGTAAACTATGTATAAACCTAAAAAAAAAAGACTTAGTGGGCGTTTAGACATAAGAATTGTAAAATGATGAATAAAGTGAAAAAACATTCAAGTGGAAATGATTTGAAAATTAGAATTGTGTTAGAACACAAATACAATTTTGGTTGTTTTTGAATTTTTGTGAATGATTTGAAGTAATTTTGAAAAACAGTTTTCTGGAGTTTTTAAAATCTTCGAAAAAAGTTCCAAAATTCATCTTCTAGCGAAAAATAAAATTTTTATGAGCAAACACTAATTTCGAAATAAAATTAAAATTTTCGAAAAAAAGTAAATTTTTTTTGGTTGGCTTGCCTGACAGCGGTGTCCGGCGCCACCACGACTCTTAGCGGATTTTGGGTCGTGACAACATGGTATCTGAGCACTAGGTTCCCTTAGGTCTCAAGAGTCATGAGCAAGTCTAGTAGAGTCTTGCGGATCGGTACAGAGACGTCTGTACTTATCTTCGGGAGGCTACATGGGTGTTAGGAGTACTTCCCTTCTTGATTCCTTATCTTGCGATTTGATTCCTGTGAGGTTTATGGGCAAGCATTAATTTCGAAATAAAATTAAAATTTTCGGAAAAAAGTGATTATTTTTAATGGCCAAACGGGATATTAATCTTACCTACCAATAGATGCATGCATAAACGAACTTGGAGTGCACGGCAGTCAAATGAGTCAACTTCATTTCTCATCCAATTGATTAAAATTTATTTTTTACATGACGTAATGATATACGTCATTCTACATGTGGCTCTTTGTATCGTGACAAGAAGATAAGTCTAAAGTAAGCTGTTTATATTTGTATATAAAACCATTCCAATACAAACTTTACAAAAATTCAATCAAACTCCTCTGTATACTTCAATTAAATTCTCAAACTTGTTTTCTCCATATGGATAGCAGCAATGAAAATCTTGCAAACCATGAAATAACTATAGTCTTGGTTCCATTTCCAGCTCAAAGCCATCTCAATCAACTTCTACAACTTGCCTGTATAATCACCGCGTCCTATAAACTTCCAGTATACTATGCTGGTTCAGCTACACATAATCTTCAAGCTCGTGTTCGAACCAACGCCTTAAATCCTTCAGACATAGCCAAAATCCATTTCCATGATCTCCCAACTCCTGATTTTGCTTCCCCTACACCTGATCCTAATGCACTAAGCAAATTCCCATCTCAACTTTTCCCATCCTATGATGCTAATTCTAAGCTTCTGCGCGAGCCTATTGCTTCTTTCCTTCGAGACATTTCGTCTAAATCAAGACGAGTTATCGTTGTTCATGATGTTTTAATGTCATATAATGTTCAGGATGTTTCTTCCTTGCATAATGTTGAGTCCTATATATTTAACTGTGTTTCTGTTTTCTTTATGTATTGTAGTTTCATATGCTTACCTAAAGGAATGCCTATTCCACTTGAAGATGAATTACTTGAAAAGTTACCTTCACTTGAATCAGATGCACCTGAAGAGATTAAAAAGTTAGTAACTTTTCAACTTCAGTATAGAGATACTAGATCTGGTGATTTATACAACTCAAATAAAGTACTTGAAGGTAATTTTCTTGATTTGATGGCAAAATTTGCTAGTACACAAAACAAGAAGCAATGGGCAATCGGACCGATTCTACCTACTACACTAGATCATGTGTCAAATAAGAGAAACATATGCTTAGATTGGCTTGACAATCAATTTCCAAGATCAGTTCTTTATGTATCTTTTGGATCGTCGACTACATTTTCTGATAAGGAAATCATGGAGCTCGCGATGGGATTAGAGCGAAGTGAACAGAAGTTCATATGGGTGTTGAGAGATGCCGATAGAGGAGATATCTTTAAAGGGGAAGATAGAAGATTTGAGTTACCAGAAGGGTTTGAGGAAAGAGTTAAAGGGGTCGGGTTAGTGGTGAGAGAATGGGCGCCACAATTAGAAATATTGGCTCATTCGTCGACAGGTGGATTCATGAGTCATTGTGGATGGAATTCTTGTATAGAGAGCATTACTATGGGAGTGCCAATAGCTGCTTGGCCTATGCATTCTGAACAACCAATTAATGTTTTTTTTGTGACGGAAATACTGAAAATAGGCCTGCTTGTTAGGGAGTGGGAGAAACGCGAGGAGCTGGTGAGTGCATCCACTATTGAGAATGTAGTGAGGAAGTTAATGGCATCAGAAGAAGGCGATGATATTCGAAAAAGGGCAGAAGAACTAGGAGCAGTAGTAAGGCAATCCACAGAGAAAGGGGGTTCTTCTCAACTGGAGTTGGATTCTTTCATTGCTCATATCACAAGATAGACTTGTTTTTCACAGGGTAAAATGTGGAATATGAATCTTGCCCACATTTTTCAGTTGTTTGCATATGTTAAATTTCGCTGTTTGTTTGTGTCTCTTTTGGATTTCTTGAGCCGAGGGTCTTTCGAAAACAACCTCTCTACTCCCTCGAGGTAGGGGTAAGGTCTGCGTACACACTATCCTCCCCAGACCCCACAAGTGGAATTTTACTGGATCATTGTTTTTGTTTGTTTATGTCCTACATAGAAATTACTGGGTTGGTTGTTTTGTTTGTTTGTTTACCCTCCCCAAAACCCCACTTGTGGGAAATTACTGGGTTTGTTGTTGTTGTTGTCAACTATGGAATGTTTGTATGCTTTTACGCGACCCCTTTGCTTCTTTCTTAGAGATATTTCATTTAAAGCAAGACGAGTTGTTGTTCATAATTCTTTAATGTCCTATAATGTTCAGGATGTTTCGTTATTTCCCAATGCTGAATCCTATATCTTTAACTGCATTTCTAGTTGCGAAATGTGCTGTAGTCACATATGTGGAATACAAGTAAGGACTTTGTTTGCCCAAGTCCCTTGCATGAAGGACTATCGCACTTTTAGTGGCACTAAGACTGTGCCTACCACTACCCTTTATCAAGCTGGTTTACAAGAGTTTTGGCTTTCCCAATCGGACAAAACTTCTATGGAATCTAATTTTGTTGGAACGTCCTATTATATTTATATGGGGTCCTAACCTTGCAACTCTTACTTGCACTAGCCAGAGAACTTCTGCTAGTAATATACCCTTAGGATATAATCTTACTTCTTGAAGCGAGCTACTTTAACTGCCAAGTGAGCGGGGCAACTCGAGTTAGACGAGAGGCTTGACCGGACCCAAGAACCGGAAAGAAGACAGGCCCCACTGTGATACCTCGTGCAACAGCAGCAGGGTTACCTATCCCGCTTTCACAAGAACTACTTCAAAGGCTACCCTCAAGGATGTTACAGCGATGAAATCAAACACCTAGGAAGTTTTCAGGTTCAGTATATAGGTATTAGTGCTGGTGATATCTATAATACAAGCCGAGTAATTGAAGGTAATACTTTTATTGACTTGTTGTCATAACTCGCTAGCGCACAAAATAAGAAGCAATGGGAAATTGGACCTATTCTCACTAGGCGTAGTTGTTAGAGATTGGCCACCACAACTAGAAATATTGGCTCATTCGTCAACAGGTGGATTCACGAGTCATTGTGGTTGGAATTCGTGCATCGAGAGCATTACTATGGGAGTGCCAATAACTGCTTGGCCGATGGAATGTGATCCAACCAAAAAATGGTTTTCTGGTGACGGAAATACAGAAAATAGGCGTGCTTGTGAGGGAGTGGGAGAAACGCGAGGAGCTAGTGTGTGCATCCACCATTGAGAATGTTGTGAGGAAGTTAATGGCATCAGAAGAACGTGATATGATTAGGAAAAGAGCAGAAGAATTAGGAGCAGCAGTAAGGCAGTCGACAGAGAAAGGGGGCGATTCTCGAATGGGGTTAGATTCTTTCATTGCTCATATCACAAGACAGATTTGTTTCTCACAAGAAACTTGCCATGGTTCTTGCTTTTTCTTATTCAGTCTTTATTTCTCGTTTCAAGTTTTAGTTTACTTTTTCAAGTTTTTCAATCCTGTTTGAATTCTCTATTTGTAGCTCAGACTAGATCATTTCTATAATTTTCTTAAATGATCTTGGAATGCTTCAGTACTATCTGAAACTCTTCATCCATATTTGGTTATACGACTATATAATTTTGACGTTCCAGGAGGTGAGGGGTTCGTGCCGTGGAAACAGGCTCTTGCAGAGATGTAGGGTAAGACTGTGTAGGATAGACCCTTATGGTGCCCTTTCTGGGGTGGCCGGACTCCCCGCATAGAGGGAACTTAGTGCACTGGGCTGCACTCTACGCGAAAAGGTTACAGAATAGTTCTATTGTTCTCTACAACTACATAAGTTAAAGTGAAGAAGAGTTTTGGCACAACTTGATGAACTGGAGATAATTGGTAATGAAGTAATATAGCTGAAGATTTCATTTCAAGAAAAGTTAAGTATTTACATTAAATGCAGCAAATTTATAAAGAGATTTTGGTAATATCTGTAGTTCAAAGCTTAAAGCTCAACAATTTAATCATGTTCATTTTCTGTTCTAGAGGACAAATATCAAAACTGTTTGGTATTAAAATTTCACGACCCAGATTTTCCACCCTCGGGAGTCGTGATAACGCTTACTAGTGAAAGCTAGGCAAGCCAATCAACTGAGTTATTTGCCTTATTTCCATTTTTAAATTCGTTAACAAGTAAAAGCCAACAGTTAATAATCAACAAAATTTAATAAGCGGAAGAATTAAATTCCAAGTTTACTGATACTGCTAATGCCATTCCATAACAAAACTACCCAAGATTTGGTGTCACATCTTTACAGACTGTCTAAGAGTACTACAAATAAAGGTCTGAAAGATATAACAAAATACTGTCTCTGGGATTACATAAAGAAACAGGAAAATAGATAGAGGGGACGCTAAGGCCCGGGACGGCTGCAGGACTACCTCGGGTCACCTCATGAACAAGAAGTAGAAATCTCAATGCGGTCCGAAATCTACAGCACTGGGATCTTCACAAAAGAGTGTATAGTGTAGTTTCAGCACAACCGACCCTATGTGCTGGTAAGTGCCTTAGCCTAACCTCGGTGAAGTAGTGACGAGGCTAGGACCAGACTACCAAATAAACCTGTGTAGATAAATAATGTACAGTCAAAGGATGGGAGGGCGAAACATACTGCGGGGAAATATCAAATGGAAACAGGAGTACATCAGTTAAATATCTAGAACACCACAATTTAATAATCAACACGAATCGGAAATCAAACAAGTGCACGGCATCACCCTTCGTGCTTTTACTCTTATCCTCACCATAAAATCAATATAAACTGCACGACATCACCCTTCGTGCTTTTACTCTCATCCTCACCATAAAATCAATATAATCGGCATGGAATGGTACATCGTGCGGCACGGCATCACCCTTCATGCTTTATACTCTTCCTCACAAAATAATACATGGCATCACCCT
The DNA here is from genome assembly GCA_026770625.1 of Nicotiana glauca. Taxonomy (NCBI): domain Eukaryota; kingdom Viridiplantae; phylum Streptophyta; class Magnoliopsida; order Solanales; family Solanaceae; genus Nicotiana; species Nicotiana glauca. Next base: position 16,177 of record MU754931.1, on the reverse strand, counting down.
TCGTGCTTTAACACTCTCTCACCAAAACAATGCACGACATCACCCTTCGTGCTTTACACTCTTCCTCACCCAAACAACAAACACAAACAATAAGGGAAAGGAATAAATGAATCATAATAACCCGGCAAGCGAACAATATCAAAAAAACAACATCCCGGCAAGGGAATGACATTAGAAGCAACAACGTCTCGGCAAGGGATCAATACCATAATCCTCTTCTCATTTTCACATTTACTTCCACAAATCACTTTACAACTTGAGCCAACGCTCTTCAATATACAATTACCAATATTCTTTCCACAACCTTTGCTCAACAATAGCAACCACCACATCAAATATGAACAATACAAACGGGGGCACATTAGTCATAGCATAAGACTCATGGGCATGCTTGACACCAACGTATAGATACTCGTCACCATGACTATACGTCGTGATCAATAAATAACACATAGCAATTAAGACACAACTCCTAATCCCTCAAGCTAAGGTTAGACCAAACACTTACCTCAATGCCTCGAACACAGTTCAAGCCTCAACTATCGCTTTACCTCTTGATTCCACCTCCAATTCGCTCGTATCTAGCCACAAGTTACTTAATTATATCAATAGATGCTAAATGAATCAATTCTAATGTATGGAAATAAGTTTCTAAAGTTTTTCCCTCAAAGTCAAAAATTGATCCGGGCCCACATGGTCAAAACCCGAGGTTTGAACCAAAACCTGACTACCCATTCACTCACGAACTCAAATATATAATTTGTTTTGAAATCGGACCTCAAATCGAGGTCCAAATCCCCAAAATTTTAAAAACCTAGGTTCTACCCAAAATCCCCAATTTCCCCCATGAAAACCTTTGATTTGAGTTGAAATCATGTGAAAAGATATTAAAGATTGAAGAAAACGAGTTAGAAATAACTTACAATCGATTGGGAGAAGAAATTGCCTTTGAAAAATCGCCCTAGAGTGTTTTGGTTTTGAAGAGATATGAAAAATGGTTGAAAATGCGTATAAGTGTGAATTTACAGGTCTCTAATGTCGTAATTGCGACCACGGTTCGCAATTGCGAATCCCTCAGAATTTGCCGTTGTCGCATTTGTGACCAATTATCGCAATTGCGAAGTCGCATTTGCGACTGAAATTTCGCATTTGCGACTGAAATTTCGCATTTGCGACCAAGGGGGATTCCAGGACACTTCGCAAATGCGATAGCCTTTTGCATTTTGCGAGATCGCTTTTGCGATCACAAGGTAGACCAGGCCCTTTCGCATTTGCGACAAATTTCTCGCATTTGCGAGCCAAATGCGAAGCCTGCAAACCTGCAACACACCAGCAAATTCCTAAGTTAAACTTACACTCCGTGGCCTATCCAAAACTCACCCGAGCCATCGGGGCTCCAAACCAAACATGCACACCAACCTAAAAACATCATACGGACTTGCTTGTGCATTCAAATCACCAAAATAACATCAACAACTATGAATTTAGCATCAAAATCATAAAATCACTTAAGAACATCTAAATTTTCAATTTTCTCAAATAAGGTCCGATTCATGTCATTTCAAGTCCATTTCTTACCAAGTTTCACAGGTTCGACTCAAATCATATATAAGACCTGTACCGGGCTCTGAAACCAAAATACAGGCCCGATACCATCAAACTTTAAACACATTTCACTTTCAAAAACTCATAAATATTTCAGGAAATAATTTTCTTTAAAAATTCATTTCTCGGGCTTGGGACCTCGGAATTCGATTCCGGGCATATGCCCAAGTCCCATATTTTCCTACGGACCCTCTGGGACCGTCAAATCATGGGTCCGAGTCCGTTTACCCAAATATTGATCGAAGTCAACTTAAATTCATTTTAAAGTCAAAATTAATCATTTTTCACAGATTTTCACATATTAGCTTTCTGACTACGCGCCCGGACTGCGCACGCAAATCGAGATGAGGCAGAAAGAAGTTTTTTTAGGTCTCGGAACGCAGAATTTATTTATAAAACAAGTGATGACCTTTTGGGTCATCACATTAAACCTGTCTAATTAAGTAGAGACTATCTGTATGTTGGGCTAAAACAACCTAAAATACTCCACAACTAGCTTTTATGTCTATGTGCGTCTCTAAGCTTGTAAGAGAAAGTAAACCGAGCCCCACGCTATTATTTTTCCGTCGCCATATTCGTCGCGCGGAACCTCGGTTCTAATACCAGTTGTTGGTCTAAAACAGCCCAATGATGCTCTTAACATGATGTAATATTGTTCGCTTTGTGCCAAGCGACTTTGTTCGCACATCCAATATTATGAATCAAACATCATGGAAGAGCAAGAAAAAAAACATGCAGTAAACAAGACTGTATATAACTAAAGTCTTTTGTCATAAAACAGTGCAATATAGGATACATGGATACAACCAATTTATCATATGCAAAAACCTGAGAAATGTATACAAGATCACTCTCCACATCAACCCTATGTTGTCTGCATAGTTAGAACCATATTTATTACTATTAGTTAAGCTACTCTCTCTTCACTGAGATAAATACAAAGCAATAAGTCTATCTTGTGATATGCGCAATGAAAAAATCCAACTCCATCTGAGAAGATCCCTCTTTCTCTGTAGACCGCCTTGCGGATTCTCCCAGCTCTTCTGCTCTTTTTCTAATCGCATCACCTTCTTCTGATGCCATTAATTTCATCACAACATTCACAATAGTGGATGCAGTCACCAGCTCCTCGCGTTTCTCCCACTCCCTAACGAGCATGCCTATTTTAAGTATATTGGTCACCAAGAAACCATTTTTTGGTTGATCAAAGTGCATAGGCCATGCTACTATTGGCACCCCCATAGTAATACTCTCTATGCAAGAATTCCATCCACAATGACTCATGAATCCACCTGTTGGCGAATGAGCCAAGATCTCTGGTTGTGGTGCCCATTCTCTCACCACTAACCCCACCCCTTTCACTCTTTCCTCAAACCCTTCCGGCAACTCAAGTCTTCTAGCTTTCCCAGGAAAGATATCTCCTTTATCGGCATCCCTCAACACCCATATGAACTTTTGTTTGCTTTGCTCTAATCCTATCGCGAGCTCCCTAATTTGTTCATCAGAAAATGAAGTTGATGTTCCAAAGGATATATAAAGAACTGATTTTGGAGGTTGTTTGTTTAGCCAAACCAAACATATGTTGTCCCTATTTGAGAGATGATCTAGACTTTTAGTAGGGAGAATTGGTCCAATTGCCCATTGCTTATTGTTTCGTGTGCTTTCTAGTTATGCTATCAAGTCAAGAAAAGTAGTACCTTCAATTACATGGCTTGTGTTATAGATATCACCGGACCTAATGCCCATATACGGAGAGTAAAATCGTCGTCCTAGGTTCATGATTTCATCAGAGTAACATCCTTCAAGGGAGGGCAGTCTTTTTAGCTGTTCTGCTTCAAGTGGAATGGGTCCGCATGTGTAACTACAGTACATATCGAAACTAGAAATACAATGAAAGATATAGGACTCGACATTGTTAAAGGAAGCAACATCTTGAACATTATAGGACATTAAAGCATCATGAACAATGACAACTCGTCTTTCTTTAGACGAAATATCTCTTAAGAAGGAAGCAATAGGCTCGCGTAAAAGCATGCACGCGTTAAAAAGTGTCGGGGTTTTGCTGGATGCAAAATCAGGAGTACTTGGGAGGTCATGGAAGTGGATCTTGGCTATGTCTGAAGGATTTAAGGCGTTGGCTCGGACCCTGGCCTTATGGTTGTAGGCGGCTAAGCCAACATAGTAAACGCGGAGACCATAAGAGGAAATTAGACAGGCAAATTGGAGAAGTTGGTTGAGATGGCCTTGAGCTGGAACTGGGATTATGACTACAACTACTTCATCTTGTTTTAAGCTGCAGTTGAGTTCATGATTTGCTAGATTTTCAGTATTAATATCCATGGGACCAAAAAGGAGTCAGAGGATTCTGTTTTTCTTTAAAGTAATGAAGTGAAGTCTGTGAGATTGTTTTGGTTGGTGTTTAAGACATAAACAACTTTATATATAGCTAGTCTCTCAGCTTAGCAGTATGTCCTTACTTCATGCAACTCATCCAGGGGCGGATCTAGAGTGACATCTATAGATTTACGTGAACCAAATAGCTTTTGTCACGACTCTGTGTATGTATTAAAAAATCTACTCGCGCTCTGTGTAATACATTTTGAATTCGAGAATCAAACGAGTTTTTCTCTGACCATGATTTTCTCATATGCCTTTTCGATAATTTCTATTATTAATTATTGTGACTTATAGTACTTTTATGCAGTTTCTATAAAATTCATTTCAAAAAACTTATATGTTCAAATTCGCTATCAAAATTAAGAAGTTTGACACTCGAAATCTGAATGACATCACGTAAATTGGGAAGAAGGGAATAAAAACATCTATAAATAATTGACTGCGATCCCAATTCTTATTGTACATAAACTTGAGATCGTTGTGGGAGCTCATATATTTCAAATCTTGGATCCGCCTTTGACATATACTTATTTAAGCTTAGTTAGAAAGGTTATGTTCCTGTAGAAAATACATTATCCAATTAAAGTAGTTATACTTTTACTTTTATGTTATTTCTAAAAGTTTTTTCCCTTGAGCCTCTCTTTCTTTAAATATATAAGATGAGAAGTTTCAACGGCAATTACTAGAATTTTAGGTTTGAGGGTATGGTTTTTCTAGTAGGTACGTGATAAAATTAACTATTCTTTCATTTGTATCCATTTATATTTGTTTTTTCTTATTAACTTTTGTGCATGTCTCCTTTATTTTGGCTGAATTCAAGTCTTTTGATGTGAAATTTCATGAAAGCTTTACTCATAATGTGTGACTATCCGATGCGAATCTAAAATTAGTCACATAATGCACCTAACGGAAGCACTTCTAGAATATTGGAAATTAATCGTCAACTGAATCTCATATTTTAGCTCGAGATGTATATCTTAAAAATGTGTATTTTTCTTGCCCTCGGTTCAAGTTTACCATCTCACACATAAGCATACACGTAACGCGTGATAACCAAACAATCTCAATTTGAGAGTATTCAGAATGTGAATTGACTATAGTCATTATTTGTTCACATATATTATCAAAAATATTGTCCGTTGGATGCGATTCAACTTCGACTTTTAAAAATTAAATAATTTATTACAATGACACTGCACAACTGCAGAAAGTATAGTAGCTGCTGCTAGTTGTGAACTCTTTTTCCATAGGAACAACGGAAAAGGGACTGAAATATCCCTTTACTTTGTTTTATTGTTCAATCCTGTCTCCCGTTATACTTTCCGTCCAAGTTTACCCCTGCCGTCCATCAAAGTTCTATATTTTCCCCTATTTTAACGGCCGGGATACGTGATATATTCTGAATACGGAAAAGGGCCTGATATATCCCTATACTTTATTTTATTGTTCAATCCTGTCACTCGTTATACTTTCCGTCCAAGTTTACCCCTGCCGTCCATCAAACTTCTATATTTCCCCCTATTTTAACGGCCGAGACACGTGACATATTTTAGGAGAAAGAACCGGTACAAAAATAAAAAGACTCCAAACCGCCTTAGAACCCATGACCCGCATGCTTGTTTTTCCTCTCTTAATTTTTTTCCAAACTTCTCTTAAATAAAAATTTTTAATCCGTGTAAGAGATTATCTTAGTCTCATAAAGATATGAGGTTCAAAGACACAATTTCCGGCGCCGGCGTGACTTCGTGAATGGTCTTGAGTACTTGGGCATGTATGAAATCTTACTATATTTATTTCAGCTGTAGAAATTACTTCCCCAGCTTCATTTAACTGTTCGAAATTGGACCTAACATCCTATCGTTGTTTTGAGATTGCCAGAGAAAGAATTCCATCAAGTCCGTCTGAAGTTTCAAATTTTCTGCCACACCTATTTCAAATTTTTCTTAAATCAATGAGATTGAAAGAAAATACATGTGAGCACGTGATTTTTGCCTTATATATAAATTGCTCCCAAAAGATTCAAAATAAAATAATTTTTATTGTTTGCAATTATTGTAAATTTTATGTTATTTTTCCATGTATTGTTTGTATTTGTTTGTGCATGTTCATTTGTTAAATTAATAATAATAATAATAAAAAATAAAAAAATATGTCGCATTTTGCATTTAGGATTCAAGTTTACCATTAGGGGTAATTAATTTTGTTTTACAAAAATGAAAATTACAAAAATAGGCATCTTTCATATTTTTTTAGCATTTAATGTCAAATTGTGCAATTTTGTTTTAATTGGTATTTATTGTGTATAATAATTATTGTTAGGAGTTTGATTAGTATTTTTTTGAGTTAACTTAGTTTATAACTTAATTTAGAATTTTAGTTTTATTAATTAAAAGAAAAGAGAAAAAATAAGAAGAGCAAACTC
>MU754930.1:66305-87418 GCA_026770625.1 Nicotiana glauca | reverse complement strand
GACTTGGGACACCATAAATCTCTCAAGTGGCGACTCTGAATCTTAATAATAATCCCATTTCGATTGTCCTTTAATGGGAAAAACTCCTTCCACCACGCCCTTCGCGGGGTGCGGTAGCGCCGAAAGGAGGTGTGACACATACCACCATAGATTATTGGAAAGTAGTAAAATTAAAAAGGAGGCAATTGAGGGTACAAATGATATAAATTCCTCACAAAAAGGGGCCTAAGGTCATAATGCACCTTTAGTGTTTGACGATATGCTCGAACCAAGTTAGAACTTCAGTTTCGTCTCTAATTCTCGATTTAATTTGTAATTCTTGCTCAATAGATCGAAGCGCTAAGAGTTTTGGAAATTTGTAAAAGAGTAAGGACAAGCTTTATTGAGGTATGTATGGCTAAAACCCCTTTTTATTAGAAATTGAGCTCCGTTGTCATTACGAAAGTATGGTAAGAGTTAAATTGGCTAGAGTATCGATTGTCACTACGCATTAATTGAATTGCATATAACTATACATATTCGTGAAGGATGTGCCTCAATGTGAATAATGCACAAATCTTGATAATTAGAGAATGATGAAAAGTATAATTATGTGTTGAATTACTTGGGCTATAAGCCGACATTGAAACAAATAACTATTCATGCTAGCCATGTGCTCATTTATCTGTGATTTGTAACTTGAATTATCCTTGATATGTGTGGGATGGATATCTGAAGGTGTTGACTGATGAGAATTGAGTAATGCCTCCAATGAAGCGACCTAGCCGGTCGGGTCGTGATCGGACACCATGCCGCACACATGGTGGTAATGTGCCGATATTGGATTTCGGATCAGGGAAATGAAATATTGATTGTGAGTAATACCTCCAATGAGGTGACCTAGCCGAACGGGTCGTGACCGGAATCCGCTCGAGATGGCGGTGGTAACGAGAACAGTGGTGAACACGTGACAGAATTGCCCTAATCTGTGTTGTGGAAATTGTATGAAGAATTATATGAATTGCTTCTTTGATTTGCCCGTATTAATTGCTTGTATCTATTTGATAGTTCTTTCTAGTAAAATGGTGTTCAGTTATACATATCAGTACAATTCAAATGTACTGACGTCCCTTTTGCCAGGGACACTATATTCGTGTTATGATTGTAGGTGGCTTCATAGCGGACAGTGCCGACCGTGTGTAGCAGAGCGTTCTTCTACTCGAAGTCTCAGTGAGCCCCTTATTCTTCCATGGGGCTATATAATGTATCTTTTGTTATTACAACTTTTCACTTTTGAGGTATAGCCGGGGCCTTGTTGCCGGCATAGTCATGCTTATCTGTTGTATCCTTAGAGGCTCCAAAGACACTAGTGTGGGTTATGTACGGGTTTCGGGGAGTCCACTATATGTAAATGTTGTAATCCTAAACTTGTGATCTCCTTAAGCCGTAACTCTAATAGAATCCATGAAGCTAGCTTATGAATGGTAGATTTTTATGGTATGAAATGAATCAGTAATGTGGTGTACACCGTGTATTATCGTCTAAATAAATCAAAGGCATGAGTTCCGTATTCATGTTGAGTTGGGGTAGAAAGTGTTCGGTTAGGCTTGCTCAGTCGAGTTTACTTGATTGAGCGTCGGTCGCGCCTCCCAAGGTTGGGGCGTGACAGCACAGTTCAGACAGAAGAGTTACGCGGATCATAAGGCACGTGATGTATCATTCATGGTCGGCGAGAAAGTTCTCTTGAAAGTCTCACCGATGAAGGGTATTATGAGATTTAGGAATAAGGGCGAGTTGAGCCCAAGGTTTATAGGCCCATTTAAGGTGTTGAGGCGAGTTGAGGAGGTTGCTTATGAGCTTGCTTTACCTCCCAGCCTATCAGGGGTTCATCTGGTTTCCACGTGTCTATGCTTCAGAGGTATCACACCGACTTGTCTCATGTGTTATACTTCAGTACTATTTAGCTAGATGAGATCTTGGGTTGTAAGGAGGAGCTAGTTGCCATTGTTGATAGATAGGATCCCCAGTTGAGATCCAAGAGGATTTCTGCGGTAAAGGTTCAGTGGAGGGGCCAACCAGTTGAGGAGGCGACCTGGGAGTCCTAGGAGGACATGCAGAGCAGATATCAATACTTATTTAGCACTTCAAGTATGAATTTAAACCCGTTCGAGGATGAACATTTGTTTAAGAGGTGGAGAATGTAACGATCCGACTGGTCGTTTTAATTTCTAGAACCTCGTTCCCCTTAGTAAGACATCTCGTACTTGTTTTTACTGATTTATGACTTGCAGGGATGCTTGGTTCGGGATTTGGAAGAGTTTTGGTCAAAATCGGAACACTTGGTTCCTTAAGATTGGCTTAAAAGGCCAAGTTTGACTTCGATCAATATTTTGAGTAAACGACCTCAGAATCGGGATCTGACGATTCCAATAGGTTTGTATGATTATTTTAGACATGGACGTATGTTCGGCTTGGGTTTTATATGATCCGAAAGCGTTTTAGTGCATAATAGTGAAAGTTGGTTCTTGAAAGTTTTTAGAAGTTCTTTAAATTTGGTTTAGAGCAGGTTTCAATGATATCGAGGTCCAAACGGGATTCCTCGACCGGAAATAGTTCTGTAATATCATTTAAGACTTGCACACAAAATTTGGTATCAATCTGAGAAGGTTTTGGCACATTGGAGGTAAATTGAAGAACTTGAAGTTCATAAGTTTGAAATTGGTTTTAGGGTGTGATTCCTAGTTTTAATGTTGTATCGGGCGTTCCGAGGGGTTCAAGCGATTCCTTTTTATCATTTCAAACTTGTTGGTATGTTCAGGAGGGGGAAGGGGGGCCGACGGCTCCGAGCGTCAATCGCGAGGCTCGAGCTAAGTTGAAAATTGGAGGAGGAGCTGAAGCTCCAACTCCTGTCAAAACCGCACCTGCGGTTGGCCAGCCGCAGATGTGAGCCCCCAAGTGGGCAGCCCAAAACCGCAGAAGCGATGGGCCTTCCGCAGAAGCGGTCCCAATTGGCCCAGTACATTTCCGCAAAAGCAGACACTTGTTCGCAGAAGCGAGACCGCAGATGCGGTCAAAACACCTCAGGTGCGGAAATCGCTAGGTAGTGGCTTCATTTAATATGGGGTTTAGTCATTTTTGATACATTTCACTCAATTATTTGGCGATTTTGGAGATTCTTGAGAAGTGTTTCCACCAAGCTTTTTGAGGTAAGTAATTCCTACTATATGTGAGTTAAATACTTAGATTTTGGGTAGATTATCATGTAAAAATTAGTGAAAATCATGGGATTATAAGAAAACCTAGGGTTTGGCGAGAATGAGATTTTTTCCACGAAACTTAGTAATAATCATATATCTATGTTTCTTAGGGTATGGGTAACAACTTTCTTCAAAAATTTTCAGAATTCGGGCACGTGGGCCCGAGGTGAATTTTAGGAATCTTACTTTTGGGGTTGGATAATCATTTTAATAGCTAGAATATGAACTTGTAAACCTATAATGATTGATTTTTACACTATTTAAATAGTTTCGGATTGTGCGGCTCCGGTTTGAGAGTTTGAGCGCATTTCTTGAATTGGAAGTAGGCTCGAAACGATTTTCTAACCTTGTAAGAGGAAAATTTCTCCATAGGTGAACTTAATTAATATATGATTAATTGTGAGGCTACGTACACACGAAGTGACTAGAGTCCGTACGTAGCTACTATTCTTGTTATGTCCGGGTAGTTCTAGGCTTATACCATGCTTTGTGGGTACTGTTATATGATTATAATTGTTGATTTGCATTGAATGGATCTAAGTTGAGGATGTCATGATTTAAAACATTTCAAGTAAATATTTATTTTGAAAAGAAATGAGGAAACCTTAAGTTATATTTATACTTAAACGCGTCGCAAGTACATTCCGCGAGCGGGATGATTATTTCCACCACTCTCGTGGGAGCAGGTCATTCGCCTCGGCAGGTTAATAATGTATATATGATTTGGGCCGATCGATCCTCGGCAATGCACATTTTATTTTTATGTTGGATTGGGCCAAACGTCCTTGGTGATATTTGTGTGTGATATTAGAATCGGAACCCCTTATATCTCGTATGATTCATTGCTTGAAAGGTCACTTGTTTTAAATGAAGAAAGTGCCTAGATTTATTAATTGGATGAAAGGATTTTCAGTATTATTATTGTTTGAGCTTATTGTTATCTACATACATTGTGAATTAAAATATTGAACTTCATATTATTATAATTGTTGGCCCTAGTAAATGTCAGAGTCGACCCCTCGTCACTGCTTCTTCGAGGTTAGACGAGATACATTCTGGGTACATATTTTTATGTACTCATGCTAGACTTCTGTACTTGAATGTACAGGCTTTGAGGCAGGTACATTTGGCCATCAGCCCGGCACGTAGTTTTGGACTCATCGGCTTGAGACTTCCACCTGAGCTGCTCTTCTAAGCTGTTCCACAACAGCTGGAGTCTCTCTTTTGTCTTTATGTTTCTATCTATTTCTTTTCCATATAGTCGGATAGTATGGTTTGCCTATTCTACTAGATTGCCCACACACTTGTAACACTAGGTCTTGGCGCACACACTGCTAGACTTATGATTTTTGGCTTATTTTCATGATTTCAATTTGCATTTATAACTTCCATTTAAATATGCTAAAATTTTTAAACTCTAAATTTCTTAATCAATAATGGAAAGTTGTCACATACTAATTATTCAAATGAGCATTTACTATTTGATTAGTATTGACTTGCCTAACAACGATATTGGGCGCTATCACGACCTTATACTGAATTTGGGTCGTGATATTATCTTAATTTAATAATAAACTCTAAATATAAATATAGAAATTAGAAGTGCATTTCTTTGATCGTGCCTATTCATTTTCAAATCACAAATATTGACTACTATATTTGTAAGTAGAGATATGTTGACTTTGAATTTCTAAACACAAAAACTTTCACCTGTTTCAAATAAGGAAAAAATATTAACCAAATTTTAGTTATAATTAAAGTCTTAAGTATTTAGGAGATAATTAAATGGCTATTCCTAAATATTAGGGAATCCAATGATGATTCCTAATTATTAGAAAGTTAATATAAATAATTGCTTTATCTACCGTGAACTCTATTTTTAAAGGGCAAAAAAGACGAACGACATTTCGCTAAGGGCCTTCATGCTTTTAATATAGCACTAGTCTTAGAGTACGCATTTTGCGCGTGTACCTTGTCTCAATAAGTATTAATTTTTTTAAAAAGTCATATAAATAATAATTTAAGAATTATGTTTGAGTTATATAATAAAAGTTAAAGGAAGAAAGTGCAAAATCGTGAAACCGATGATTAATGTCGGTCCTATTTATTTAAATCAATAAAGAAAAAGTTCTACCTCATGGAAGTCCTTAAAATCTTTAATGTAAGTTCTATTAAAAATAGATTATTAATTATAATTACGGTTTTTGTTCAACGTGAATGGCACTTATGAAGGATAAAAGTTAATCAATATTTCATAGTTTTATGATATATTGTATTAATATAGATAAATAGATTAGACTCGTTTATCGAAAAAATTTACGTGCAAACCTTGATCCTTAGATCATATCCCATCAAAATTATGGTGAAATTTAACTAGTTGAATTCAAATTTTAAATATTACATAAATTTTTAAATGTTAAGATAAATTATTAACATAGAATTATTTGTTGAAGTAATAGTTTAGTTTTTAAAACTACAAAAGTGAAGATGGACTTCAACTTTGTGACAACTAACTTAATATAAATTACTCTACACATTTTTGGATTGTTAGGTATAGGGGTGTACATAGGTCGGTTGGTTCGGGTTTTCCAATTACCAAACCAAACTATTTATTTCGGGTTATTAAATTTAAAGACCAAACCAAACCAATAAAAGTCGGATTTTTAATCCGGTAATTCTAGGATTTTTTGAATTTTTGGGTTTTTTCGGGTTTTATTTCTTTAATCCCTGTAAGACATAACACTATAAGGTGTTTTCAAGAAACTAACATAAAATATAAGATGTCATGGCATCGTACTAAAATGTTCAACAATAAAGAATATTATTAATAAGCCATAATGAAAATAAACATAATCTTAAATTACTAAATTGCTAAAGTAAGTCCGATTACTAATTACTATTATTTATATGACTAAATACTAAAAAAAATAAGTTGTGCATATTATCTAAATCATAAAAAAATAAATATCCAACACTATTGTCATTCATAGTACAATTGAATTGAATGTTTTTTCATAGCATTAATATTGATTTTGAGTTACTAACATTTATGGACTATAAAACTTATTGGAGTATTCAAAAATTATAAGTCTAATCTTGAAATAATGCGTTAAAAGTTAAAATTATGAAAAAATTTAAGAAATATTTATAAACTACAATAGAATAAATATTTTATGTATTAAATATATTTAAAACTTCTATACGTGTAAATGTCGGGTTGGTTTAGTTTTGATTTGACCTTTTTAGTTAAAACCAAACCAAATCAATTATGGTCAAATTTTTTTTCCAACACCAAACCATAGTCGGGTTCTTTTTCTCGGTTTGACTCGGATTATCGGTTTGATGCGGTTGTCGGTTTCTTTTGTACACCCCTAGTTAGGTACCTTAAATATTTTATTTTTAGTTAGGTTTATTTCCAGAACTTTATATTCACCTTATACTGTTAGTTTATTTATTTTTCAAATTTACAATATAAAAAATAACTATGTAGATAATTTTCAAAATTAATTCTTCGAAACTACACTAATTAATACTTCCAAATCTAAAATCCTTGTTGTTACCAAACAATAATTGTTTGTTGCATTTGTTTGTACTTTTAAGCTTTATAAATGTTTAGGTAAACATACTCATAATTATAATAAAATAAATTATATGTTTACCTAACGTGAGAGGGTTCATATTTTTGGAGTTAAAGGTTAGTTATTTTATTCAGTTCAATAAGAAATGTATTTATATATGTCTTAAAGTTTATTTGACTTTAAATTCCTAAGTATTAGGAATTTATACATAGTTCAAATAAAAAAAAACTTTATTTTTTAAAGGGTAAAAAAGACGAACGATATTTCGAAACGTGGCTTCGTAATTAGAGAGAGATTAGGAAAGAGAAAGGGATTAGTAAGAACTGAACCTAGTTACTATAAAAATCAGTGGTGATCGTCCTGATCACTTTTCGTGGGTGGACTCTCTCTATTAATATGGACCTGAGTATCGTTCATATTATTTCGAATTAAATTAAAAAAGAACAACAGATTGTTTGATCTTGCATGTCTGTGTAAAAAAATTGTTATAGATGTCATCAAAGTGAATTACTTAGTAATTTAAGCATCACGTACGTTTTATTTATTCTTTTTAAGGTTTGAAGTTAGTTTTTAGAAAGTTATACTGTAACTTGTAATTGTGATTATTTTGTTAAAAAGACTCGGAATTTTGAAATATCGTGGAATAAAGTAATTCAACTTTTGAGAGAAAAAAAAAATATCCTACAATTCTAAATTAGCTAATTCCTCTGCAAGGAAATTCTACCAAAACCAATTAATCGGATGTTTATATCTGCATTAGACATTGACTATTGATATAGAGATTTATTTAGTGCAAAATCTAAAAGAAGAAAACTCTGAAGTAATATTGGTGTGTTTTCTTAAAAAGTAGAGCGTAGGAGCAACGTAAAAGTTGTCTTCGTATGACTTATAGGTTACGGGATTTAAGATATAAAAATAACTAATAGTAATACTTGCACTCAGTGGCGGATCTACGTAGTTCTTTGTGGGTGCTCAAGCACCAATTATATTTGACAAAATTTAATAAGTTCACATAGGCAATTATAAAAATATTTAGATAAATATTGAGGGAGCGCTCATAACTAAACTCTTTTTTTCTCTTCTTTTAAAGTTTTTATAAGTAAGCACCCACGACTTTAAAATTCTGGATCCGTCACTACTTGCATTAGAGTAGACTGTCTGCATCACACCCCTTGAGTTGGCCGAACCCTTCATGAACGTGAGATACATTGTACACAAGGTTGCTCCTTTTTTATGTTTGTTTTTTAAAACCTAATAAAAACATTGCTTCTTCACACTTATTTAAACAGAATTTTGCCAAAAAAAATAAAAAAACGGAACATGCGCATAAATCTGTTGACACTAGTGGCTCATATATTTCGTAACACTCATTCATACGACTTTCTTTAGGAAATCAAGTTTCTCTTGATTAAATTTTATGGAAATCAATAAAAAGTTATATGTATATATCTAAAAAAAAATCACTTCCATGTCCCAGCTCATCTAAGCAACGATTGAAATTTTTCCCCTCAACGGGAGGTAGAAATTAGAATTGGTCAGCTACCAATAAGAAAAAGTTGTATTAAAATTTTGATTATTAATAACATAGTAATTACTCCAATCATTTATTAGAAGTGATAACAAAAGTGAAAATCCAGACCAGCCACCAAAGGAGCAATTTTCCTCCTCCATATATTACTCCGCTGATTTGTATATTTTACCCCGAAGAAAATATAGAAAACTTCTAGTCCTAATTTTCTTAGTGGCTTTAAGCATCTCTAATGATATAATAGAATTAGAAGAGTTTTGAGTATCGAGTCATCTTTGTTACGATGCATTTTACTTTTTAATGTGAGATTTTCATGCGCGAATTTAATCAGACTCCAGTACGAATATCGAAAGTGACGAGAAACCCAAAAAAAATTAAAAAGAGGAATCTTGATGGTATCATCTATGTCTATAGTTTGTACTGTGCTCTTTCTAGTATGTCAAATATGCAATTTATTTATTTTTTACTCTCTTTATTCTCAGACCTTACGATGTGGATAATAGTGAGTATATTATTGTTGTTGTCGTTCTTCTCTTTATTCTGTGGTTACATAGATAAAATTTTCTCCAACTATCATTTAGAACAACAGATTATTTAATTAGTGAGTTTTGTACCATACGATTATAAATTTGAATGTACTATAAATATGGTAAATTTCAATTAATTTTGACCAAACAGATTTGTGATCAAGTAACAATCTAAGAAAATCAATTAATGGGATACTAAATTAAATATTGATGCGCACTTTCCATTTAAAGAATTGGTAAACTTTGGTAGCTTTTTTATAAAACACAACATTAATTAATTGATGCATACGAACACCTTCATTGATGCAAAGAAATCCTTTTATAAAAGGTTGAAAGAAGTTCCTTTCTTTCCCTTTGTTGATTGAAGGAAGCCATTTCTAAAACAAGAACTCCAAAAGGTACTTTCTTCAATTAGTTCCTCCTCTTCCTATACTAAACATCTTTGGCTTTTAATCATGGTTTTTGCTATTATGATTATATTATTTTCTCACTTTTCTGTTCCTTAACTCTGTAAAAAGATTACCATTACAAACTTCACTTTTTCTCAACATGAATGGACGTTAAATTAAATAACTAAACAGATCCCAAAAAAAGAAAAAAAATCCACAAACAATACTATTGTTTTTTAGATTTTTATTAGAGTATTCAATTACTAGAAAGTTAAATAACATACATGAGTTGAGCTATTACGGAGAAACATGTCAATAAAGTTTCATAATATAGCTGACACCAACTTGTTTGGGATTGAGGCGTAATTATTATTGTTGTATAAACGTTACGTACCATCTTATTATTGTTTTTGGCTAATCTTTTGTTTGACTTTGTGTTTGTATTTCTCCATTAAGGGGAGAGATTCAAAGCAATATTTTTCCATCTTGAAGATTTTTGTTTAAATTGTGGTAGATCAAGAAAGGAGAGATGGGGCGAGCAAAACTGAAGATGGAACTAATAAGCAAAGAGAAAGCAAGGAATGCAACATTCAAGAAAAGGAAAGAAGGACTAATGAAGAAATTGTATGAATTTACAACTCTTTGCAATGTGAATGGATGTATGATCATGTATGGACCTAAACAAAGCAATGGTTCCAACTCTGAGCCTGAGATTTGGACAAACAATAGCATGAAATCTGGGAATAGTACTAATAAAACTATACAAGTTGAAGAGATTCAGAATCTCATCGACGAATACAAAAAGGAGAGTAGTATGCAGTCTGGGAGTACAAAAACCTTTGGATTGTCTGACTATTTCATCGATCGAAACAAGAAAGTTGAGAAAGAGTTGATCAAGTTGAGAAAGTTGAACATGCAGAAAAAATACCCATATTGGTTAGAGTTCATGAACCAATTATCTGAGGTTAAGTTAAGGGAATTCTTAACTTTATTGGATGAAAAAGTTGAGAAAGTGAAGTCAAGAATTGATTTGCTCAAATCAAGTGAAGGATTAAGCCAATTGACTCATTATAATGATAATGTTAATCCTCTATTGGTACAAGGAGGAATGGAATATGGAGGTAATAATTTCATGAATAATAATCAAGAACAAGGTGCAATTTATCCTTATTGTAATTCCATCATTAATCATCAAGAAATGACGATGTTAATGATGAATGAGAATGATTGGCAATATAATGGTGCATCATCATCATCATCTTCCTCCAATGGCAACAATAATATGAGGTGTGCATTAATGAAGTATGAGACAATGATGTCTCATAACATGATGCTTAATAATCAAATGCCATATTCACCATATGTAGCTCCAACAATCCTGCAGCCAGCTCCATACACGATGATGCCAAGTTCTTTGCCCCAAATGTACCATCCCATGAAGGAGAACGAGCGAGACGAGAAACTAAAACTATCACCTTATTTGAGGCAGTAGCAACAGAAGATTTCGTCTTTAGATAAAGTATGTTGCTGCTTTAGCGAGAATGAAACCATTTCTTCTATCATCAACTGATGTAGAAAGGAATGTATTTCTAACTATTTTTGTTATATATAGGATTCTCCCTCTTTGTTTTAGTGTTTTGAACTAGTACTGCTGGTCCTGTAGAGATATCTCAGGAATTGTTTTTTATTTCTATTTTAGAAATTTATCATTTTTTTTTTTGGCACTCCCAATCCTTTTTAGTTTAATCTATTGACACATATATTGGTAAAGCTAGAAACTCTTAGAAAAAAGAAGCTCATAGTTCCAACGCAGTGGCAAGAAAATTATAAATCAACTTTATCAACATTCAAGATCTAGACTTATGCGTCAGCGCAGTACTTTCCCCCATTGAAGGTGTTAAATAATTTAGAATATTTGTAATAATAATGATATGAATACAAGTTAAGTTCACCTACAGCGTGTATGTTTTTACACCAACAACGAATTCTTACTTGTGATATCAACCTAACTGTCAGTTTTATAAAGTTACCAATTAATTAATTCTTGTCATATACTAAGCGACATCAAGAGTGCATAACTTAAAACTTATGCAGAAGAGGCATCACAGTATGAAACTAGGCATTACCGCCTTCGCTTTTGAATATTTTGAACACCGTGATGGTCCTAATTGTCAGCGGCGGGCAATAATTCTAATCAAGTATAGTCAAAATATAAAGAAATAAATTTATAAAAAGAGACAGATCAGGGGAGTAAACATATAATATATATGCATAAAAATATATTTTTACCTATCTATGCAGTATAAATTTCTGACAAAGAGATGTCAATTTGACACTCCTTGGCAAAGAGTGGCTCTGCCACTACTTACCACAACCCTTCCCTAATAAATACAACATACGCAATGTGATCCCATAAGTGGGGAGAGGCTGTAAAGATGAGGCCAATATGTCACTCTAATAAATAGAGTAACAAATAAAATACAGGCTTTACTTGTACAAAGAGAGGCACTGATGCATCGATGAGGAGGCGTGAGCGACTGGCTGTGGTGGGCACGAGGAGAGGTAGAGGACGACCTAAGAAGTATTGGGGACAGGCGATCAGGCAGAACATGGCGCGACTTAGGATCACTGAGGATATGACCCTTGACAGGGAATTGCGGAGGTCGAGCATTTAGGTTGTAGGTTAGGGGGAAGTTGTAAATATTTCTACGTCGCACCAGGGTGAGATTAGCCAGTTAGGAGTTAGTTTTAGGATCCTAGTAGTCATCTACTGATGCAGGGCTTTATCTGCTGGTTATTATCGTACTTTCCATCAATTTCATATTTCGTATATTGCTATTATTTTAGCATGATTCTATTGATGGTACTAATATATAGTCTCTTGTGGCCTTCTTGAGCCAAAGGTCTCCTGGAAATACTCTCTACCCCTCGAGGTAGGGATAAGGTATGTGTACATATTACCCTCCCCAAACCCCACTTGTAATATTACACTGGGTCATTGTTGTTACCCTCCCCAGATCCCATTTGTGATATTACATCGGGCCATTATTGTTGTTGCTTTACGGGAGAAATTCAAAAATAGCCAGATTTACCACTGGTCGTTGAAAAATAGCCAAGTTTCAAAAGTCATCGAAATTTAGCCACTTTAAATCTGAGCGAAAACACTGTTCAAAATCTGAAAAAATACGCCCGCAAATTTTACGGGAGTTCCAAGATAACTATGATGGAACTCCCGCAAATTTTACTGGAGTTCAAGCATAATTATGTTGGAACTCCCGCAATTTACGGGAGTTCCAGCAAGTATAATTGTCTAGTATAATATACTGGAGTTTGGAGCACTGGTGCTCCAGTCTCCCGCAAATTTTACAGGAGTTAGCAAAGTATACCGGTCCAACATAATATGCTGGAGTTCGTACACAAATGCACCAGAACTCCCATATATTATACTGGACAGGTCCCTGTTGCAGCAAAATAGTGGTTATTTTTCATTGACTTGGTAAACGCTGGCTATTTTTCATTGACCAGTGTAAAAACTGGCTATACCATGATATTTTAACTTGCTTTACTTGTACAAAGACTAAGCAAAATATAGTACTTATGTACTTTTCCCATCCACTCTAACCAAGGAACCTCGCCTTATAAAATCTGCGTACGTGAAATTATACTGGGAATGTTAGTTGTTGATATTATTCTAACCAAGGAGATGCAAGATTCCAATACTTTTAGTAGTTCAACGATTTCAAACATCCCATGTTACCAACAAGAACGAGGCCAAAAAAAAAAAGGCAACAAATTTCAAGATGTATACTCTAGAAAAATTTGGACAAGTCTAAGCAAGGAAACGCAGTATTCCCACAAATACCCTTTTTGAGAAATCAGTCAGCGCATCAGTAATAGCAACAACAACCCAGTATAATCCCACTTAATGGGATCTGAAAAGGGTAGTGTATACACAGACCTTACCCCTACCCTTAGAGAGGTGGTTTCCAAATAGACCCTCAACATTCTTCCCTCCAAGAACTTCCCACCTTGCTTTTGGGGAGACTCGAACTCACAACCTTTCGGTTGGAGGTTGCTTACCATTAGAGCAACCTCTCAGGTCGCTTAAGTAATAGCATGATGACTAAAAAGGAAACATAATAGAACTAAACTGTTAGTCCCATTGTGTAAAGTAATAGCTAGGACTGCATGCGGGGGGAGGTCATCTTTTGCTTTAACATTTCATCAATACTGCAAATCTAAAACACAAAGTAGAGATCTTTCGAAAGAATCAAACATGGCAAAAGACAATAGAAAAGAAACTGAACCCTTTTCCTTTCTTAAAGATGAGATGAAAACTAACAAAAGAGACTAGTACAGCCATCCCAGAAGCCACCAACGGGAGGAATATGCCTATATGCCTAATTAACAAAAGCAAAACACAAAAAGGGGAAATAGGGATGTCTTTTGATGCTTCAGGACTACCTAGTCATAACATGCCTCTTGGAGGCATAGTGATGCCTATGATTCATACACTACTTTTGAATGGGCCTTGAATTAATTGAGAGGTTTTTGGTGAGAGAAACAAGAGACACAGTATCAGCCGACTTGGTCTTCAGCTCCTCCTCGTGTATCTTGTCTCCTCCTTTGAATTGTTTCTGCACCAGAACAATATTAAAATTATGATATTTGAAACGCATTGCTAAACAAGACCGGTATTGCCCAGACATTAACTGTTTTTGATGAAGTGTGTGCTTCAAACACAAATAACTGTGTCCAAAGCTTTACATGAAACATCCAGCTAAAATGCAGAACTGCACTACTTGTTGAAGATTATCTAAATGCACAAGAAGAGAGAGAAACTCACAAGAGAATCAGTTTTCTGGAATACATCAGCTTGACCAGCTGGTTTTGTACTCCTTTTAGTCTTGAGCAATTTCTCACGCTTTTCATAGAAATTGAAATCATCCAATATAGATGTCTTCTCCGAGTAGCTCTTAAAAATGTTAAGCATTTCCATACCTTCCTTCAGCCCAATCTGGAAAGACAGCATCATTGTTAAATAACTTTATAATTAAGAAACGAGACAGCAGCTGAGAGCCGAGGGAACAATTAGAGACAAAACCTAAAAGTTCAAACTCGAATTCTGCCATTCCAATCAGAGACCTTTATAGGAATAGCCAAAATGGTAGAGCAAGAACAGAAGCATACCTCCTGAGTATCTCTGCTATAGGTTACAGGTCTATTATCATTGTTTTCGAGGATAATGTGCCTGAACTGTGTGTTAGGGACATCTTTAACTATGTGCCACTTCAGTGGGAAGAACCCGCTCCACTTATCAAGCTGCCAAAAGTCCATGTTTCTGTTGAAGTCAACCTGCCCAACCATCTCAGCTACACCTAAAAACTGTCCACTTCCATTTACCTGAAATTCCAAAGAGAAGAAAGTCAGAAAAAGTTACATCAAGACCGCCCATAACATTCTAAATATGTTTCTAACAAAATAAGGGGAAAAGGAATGAGCGTCCATTTAAAGAAGCATGCACAAACGAAAATAATCCATCCAACCGAAGAAACATGAAACAGAGTATAACTTACTGAAAAGAAGAGGAACACGGGACAGCTTGAACCAGCTCCACTTGCTTTACCCTCAGCTTCACGGAAGGCAGCATCCAGTTTCTTGTTCCCGTTAGGAGTACTTGACCATACATCATATTTGACACACTTGTGAATATCATCTTCACTGTATGACTTGATAACATAAAACAAGGCATTATCGTACTGAGTCTTGAAATCCTCTTTGTTATACTTCTCCTTCTGAATAATTGGCCCAAGCTGATCCTCCTCAGCAGATGGTTTTGAAGGATTGCTCCTGCTGTCGGCGCGGGGACCACGAGGTAATTCAGTTGAGGCCTCAAACACACCATTTCTGGTGAAATTTCCACGTGATTTGAATCTGTAGTTCCCATTCCACATTCTACCATTTGTTTGGTAGTTAGTGGGATCATAAGGCATGAAAAACCCTTGATTTTGACTGGTGTATGATGGGAAATCCCCAACCATATGAAACCCCTTGATCAGGCCTCCAGACTGGATATCGGGCCGAAACTGCCAACACAAATGGATTAAAAGATGTTAAAGAAACAAAAAAAGAGAAAATTCATCACTAATGACACGAGAAAAAACATCAGAAAATGAAGAACTTGAGAGCCCTTTTAACATAGGTTTCCCCATTCAGGAAAACATTAAACAGACCTTGTTCGCTGGTTTGAAAGGCTGAGCTTGATGGTTAGACTTTGGCAGATTCGACGCAGCAGTAGACTGTCGAGTCTTTGAGTTAAAGAGTACGGGCGAGTTTTTGTTTGCAAAAGAGCTATTCGTTTTTGTAGAATTAAATCCATTTGACTTGTCTGAACCATTTCGGCCAAATGTTGATTTAACATTCCCAGTTTTGGGAGCAGCACTATTGGTAATATCTGCACAGTACGTCGAACCCCATGTATAACATGGCAAGGACTCTGAACCATATGAGACAGGTTGTTGAAGATATCCAGATGATAGATAGGACTGCTTCCCATCACCCCCCACAAATCCAGCACTGTAAGGATTATAGCCAGGAAGATAGTAGAGAAGGGAACCATTATCTGATTGAATACCCTGAAAATCAACAGACTGCATTAAGTTGTCAGGCAACAAAGCAATAAATCACCAGATTGCATTTAGTTGTCAGGCAACAAAGCAATTTAAAATAATTTGCATATTAGAGAAGTAGCACTAACCGCATTAAAGTAAGCTTGATCATCTAACTGATTAAAAGCCCCATTATAGCCTGCAAAAAGCAGCAAGTTACACGTTATCATCTAAACGATTATACTAGATAATTCATCAGCAAAGCATGTACAACCACAGATCAACTCTAAGGAATAAGTAAGGAATTGAAAATATACTATGTGCCACAATCGTAAACAAGTACCCAAGGATGTAGCAATCTCTCTTAAAAGAGTATATAAAGCATTTCCTAAAGATATAGTTTATCACAAGTCAACCCTTATAGAATGTAGCAAACTTAGGCTTATCTGCTGACTTCTCAGCACTTGCAACAGCTGTCGGAGAAGCTCATCCCCCTCAATTTAACTTGTGCTTCAAAACTTGAAGGCACAATAAGAAAACAATTAACACCTTACAGTGTATACCTATATGAACAAGATACACACTTATTTTTCATAAGAAATGAACAATTTCTAATCTAGGTTTTTGTTGTATTTTTATACACAAAATAGCATTAAAGTGGTGACGATAACGGTAGTTATGTCTGTGCTAGTCTGATCAATAACAAAAACTTTTGCAGCATATTTTTTTCTATGATCTGTCCATCATGAGAGAAATAGGAGCTGATTCAAAAACTAAAGGAACAATAAAAAAACCAATTCCATATCTAACCTGGGTAGTAGTAATCGCAATAGCTAGTAGGTGGATAATAAGCACCTTGATCTGCAACTGGTGGTTGATCAATTTCACCCTTGATGCCAGTCACAGCTCCCATAGAAGACAGTGAGTCAGAAACTTTTCCATCTTTTTTTGAAACCTGTACATGTTTTGCGTTTTACCAAAAATTAGGAAGAAAAAGAATAGGACATGCATTTAGAAGCATAGAAAAATAGACGATTAGCATGATCATTTAGGTGAACCAAACAAATGCCCACTCACAACTGAAAACATGTGGGATTCAAGAGAAAAGACATATAAGTACTCCTCAAACCTAGATAAGCATTATCTTTGTGCCAAACCCACCACCCCCTCTGTCCAACAACCCCTCCCACCTCCATCCCAAAAAAATCATTTATTTTTGAAAAGGTAGAAATACATGTTCCAAAGAGCAGGTAATAATAACGCATACTTTTTAGCAGAAAAGATAATCCAGCGTGGAAACAAGAAAAAAAAATGAGAGACTTGCAATCACAGAAACAAGACCTTCTAGTAATACAAATCCAAATCAGGAATCCTACTTGATATTTAGAAGAAAAAAAAGGTTTTTGCAAACAACTAAGAAACACACAGACAAGTGTGTCAATAAGAGAAAGTGATTGACTTGCAGCATACCAGATCCTTCTCAGTCAGTTTAACAGAGGAATCAGATTTCGATCCTGGAGCAACTGCTTCAGCTTTAAAATAGTTAAGCAATAACAAAATATACAATAGTTTAGTAAGTTCGACTTCAGGGCTTGACAAAAGAACAAGTAACTTCAAACAGAGGACTTTTTTCAAACGGAAGATCTAGAATTTTATGTAGGGATATTGGGGTGGATTGTAAGCATTATAGTCTTACAAACAGTAGTCATCGCACATCTGATGTCAGCACATGCACCTAAGTCTAGGACAATAAATATTTGCAATTATAACACCAAAATTTAGCATGCCCCTTTGCTTTCAGTTTGTAACTTAATCCCACCATGGGAGTGGAACAAAAAAAAACAATTAGAGATCAAAGCCGTTTCGTGAAAACATTATTTCAAGAGTTCAGAGTTAATTGAACCCTTCCTTGAGATTTTGAAATTCATATATTCCCAGTCACTTCATAACATTCCAAAATCCGCTTGCCAGCAAAAAAGAATTGTATATCATATTTTGAAATAATTCAATCTTCAAATATTTCCAACACATGCCAAATAGTAGATTGGCAAATTATACACATTAAGAACCATGTCCTAACAAATTTCAAAGATTTTATAAAACAGCTAGGAAATGTACTACAACATCCAAGAACAAATATTAGCAGGATACGTTTTTCTATTATCTTCTCTCCTGCCATTGTTGAGCTTCAAAATCCAATTCCTGACCTGGGACCAGTTGACGTAATGCATAAGATTAAGGTAAAAAGAAAATATACTCGTGGAGAAAAAATGAAAGGTTAAGAAAAACAGTTCAATAAAACATAATTGAGAGCTTCAAAATCATTTAAGAACATTCTTTTCATGACTAGAAAAGAAGAAAACAACCCACAAACCCATGCAGACAAGAATAATCTTCCAAAAACATTGAATTAAACACATGCCTTACAATCATATGTAGACAAAGAAAGACAATGGAATTCATTCCAGGCCATAAACTTGTAGATAACAGAACAGGATAAAAAAACAAAAAACAAGATATTTTCATGCCTAAAAACAAGGAAATGAAAGATAGCCCATCAAATGTAAGGTTTCCCTCACATTATCCTAAAATTGACCAACAAAGAAAAAGGGTGGACTTATACATTTGAAAAATGTTTCCAATGATTACCCATAAAATAAGGGGACAGAGAAAATATAGTCCCTCAATCCTATACTAGTGCTTCATAACAACGCAAGAATATCAGCTAACTAATAGGAGCATACGGATTTCCAATATCACACCACAAATAATTGAGCAAAAATTTATGACACCTCGACTATTCCACTGGTACCAAATTATTGGAAATTTCCTGGAAAAAAAAGTAGCAATCTATAAAATAGCTAGACTTAGGTCTGAAAATAATCACATAGCCCCCTCCCCCCAAAAAAAATGGAAAACAACACAACAGCTCAGTACAATGCATGTCGTTTTCAGAGCATGTCATACATTTGTCCACAAAAAAAAGCTACCATAAAGTTTTTCACCCAATACAGAAAAACGAAAGGAACTTTAATCTCAATAAAAATGGAAAAACATGTTTAATTCTACACATAAATACCCAAAAAAAAAAAATCCCAAAACGTCCCCTTTTTGCAGTAAATCATGTTAAACCACAGAAAAATATTTTTCAACAAGAAAATCTCAGATCTTTCTTGCTCTGACATGAGTTCGTGTATGTGCATAAAAAATCCATTAAAATCATATGAAACAGGAAAAGAAAACCCATAAATAATCTTTCAAAAGAAATAAAGGGTTTAGATCTTTCTTACAGCAACCAAAAATAAACAGAAAAAGAAAATAAAAGAAAAATCAAAGACTCACCTTTTAAAAAAAAAAAAAGCAAAACCACCGATCCAGTAAAACTGATACTATACTAGGGATATGGTTTTGAACCACAAAACCGCTATGGAATAAACGAGCGGTTTTCCTGTGGCAAAGGTTTTGAGAAAACGAAAGAGAGAATGAAGACAGAGCTGCGTGAGAGTATAATAGGAGGCGTGGAGTGTAAAGGTACTGTGACTAAAACCCTTAATTCTGATCTAACGGTTGATATTTGTTCCTTGTTTTGGTGTGAATAGGTTATCTGCCGTTGATTTTATAGTCAATGGCTGGTACTAAAGATTCTTGTTATTGCCTATTTGAATGGTGGAAGAGCACTATTATTGGGAGAGTCCAATTTTTTATTCTTTATAAAAAATAAAAATCTATTGATTTTTTGGATATTGAGAAGATATTTTATGGCACTTGCAGTATTATTAGTTATACATTTTTTGAAATTGAATTTGAGTAGTGATTGTTTTAAATTTTTAAATGGAGAGTAGATAAATAATACTAGTAGTAAGAAGTTGTTACAAGTATTAAGTTTGATTGTTAGTGGCAATCGACATCTTTGGTTTTTTCCCCACAATTGGCTTTTAATGAGAAAAAGAAATCATGTGCATTAGAATGAAACACATGGCACATGATTTAAAACATTCTTCATTTATGCCATGTCTTTTTTGATAAATATCTATATAAAGAAAGGATATGTTTATATCAAGGCAAATAATTGAGCTTATTCGTCCGTATGTTTAAAGAAAAAATTATAATAAGATATTAATTACTTGTTATCTAACTCAAGGTAATAGGGCTGTTCAAAACCGAACCGAAACCGTTAACCAAACCGAATTAATGACTTTTTAGCTTATTGGTATTGGATTATCGGTGTAGTGGATGGTGAATGGATTGAGATGCTATAATTAACGGCTTAACGATTTGGGGGTTTGGGGGGCGGATGACTTAATTTTCTTATCGGGTAAACCATTAACCCGTTAAGAATTTATATATTTATACTTTTACCCTTATCAAGAATTCTTGTATGTACTAGATTGGAAAACGACTCTTCAAAAATATTGTTAGATTAACAAGAAAGTCTTTTGTATTTGAATCCGACATTAGTGTGAAAGCATCGCCATGTCATCTTACTATGCTTAGAATTTAGACACTGGATGATATTATTCTCATCATATTACCTGCTGAATTTGAATATTCTTTATACCAAAAAACAGTTACAAATGCGTGCAAAATTGTAACATAGAATGATAGAATTGTCTGATGTATGTAGCTAATGCCTAATGACAGTGGTCTTTGACTATTCATGAATTATGAGTGGACGTGAATTGAATTCCTCTATGGCCTAGTATTACCTTGTAGATAAAAACACTAAATGTATGCTATGCATTTGGCCGTTTAATTTACAACCCGGAAATAATTATCTTATTATCATCACACTGCACCATATAATCTCCATTACAAATTTTCCAATTTTGTATATCATTAAAAGGAGAGGACAAAGCCCTCTCCTTAAGCCAAGTGGTACCCTAAAAAGAAGCCACGTGGCATAATTAGTTACTATTTGGTTAGTTAGTTAATAATTAGTTATTATTTTTTAATTTAAATATCTATAAAAATTGAAAATTATAAAAAATAAAAAAAACTACCATCTATATTATATTTAGTTAATAATTAGTTATTATTTTTTTGAATTTATGTATCTATAAAAAATAAAAATGATAAAAACTAAAAAAAAATTACCATATATATATATATATATATATATATATTGTTAAAAAACAAAAAATAAAAGCACCACAATAATTCAAGTGGTAGTATAGAAAAAAGTCACACGGCATAATTAGTTAATTGCAAAGAAATTAACTACCTAAATTAACTACAAAAACATGGGTG
>MU754930.1:3630-64558 GCA_026770625.1 Nicotiana glauca | reverse complement strand
TTCGATGCGCTATCTGTATAAGTCCCATTAGTTTAACAGAGATTTTATTTATTAAAATTTAGATAATATCATTACGAACAACAACATAAATTTAAAATAAAAAAATATTTCAACAATAATAAATTATATATCTTCTCATATATTACCAAAAGGAATCGAATACTAAATATTTCTAATATAATAAAGAAAAATACATAACAGAAAGTTATTAAATACGCTCCATGTATAAGTCCCGTTAGTTTAACAGAGATTTTATTCATTAAAATTTAGATAATACTATTAAAACAATAGAATAAAGTTTAAAATAAAAAAATATTTCAACAGTAATAAATTATAAATCTTCTCATATATGACAAAAAGAAAGCGAATATTAAATATTGCTTAATATAATAAAAAAATATAGAACAAAAAAGTTATTCACTAACTATATAAGTACCATTGATTCATTATTGAGTATATCGTATTGACAAGTAAGATGATAATTGAATTTTGTTAAAGTAATATAATCTAATAGGATCAAACAAGTCCGATCATAATTTAATTTAATTAATATTTTTTAATACTAACCGCGCATCGCGCGGGTACGTCTACTGGTTACAATAAAGGTAGAAGAAGCATCATTTAAAATTTAATATAATCACATCAAAATGTGCTAATATGTAGTAGCCTTTAAAATTACTGTCAAACTAAAAGTGACAAGTCCCGTATAACATTTTTAATTGAAAGTATTGGGTGAATTAAAATGCATACTTATGTTAAAGGATTTGTTGATCGTTCAAAAAGTGTATTTAGTTTAGCCGATAAATCGCGCGATAATCATTAATCTAATACCAATTTATCCATTATTTTATTGGATGGCTAGCAGATATTACATTTATAATTCGATAACCGATAACCCGAACCGTTAAGCGTAATTATCCATCTGATCTGTCGGATAAGCACCCCTACAAGGTAGACCACAAGAAATAAAAAATTAAACTCTATTATAAATAGAATTTTATTTATGGTAAATGTCTATATTTAGAGAGATTCTAGAGTTTATTACTTGGTGGCTATGTCACTCTCTCCCTATAAATAGAGTGTTCTATTCCACTGTAATTCATTCCAAAATCAATAAGAATTCCCTCTCCCTACTTTTCTTTACAGCAATGTTCTTCTTCCCTTATTGTTTTATGACAAACTCATAAAAGCTTTTGTTCTTATTTGTATTTTCAACAATGAGAGAAAAGTGATTTTATTCAACCAACCACAAAAGAAGAATACCATAAAAAGGTGACTATATGAAGGAAAAACATCAAATATCCAATAGGTGTAAAATCAACAATAAAGGGAATTAAATAACATAATGCTCATGTATAATTAAAAAGTTCACATTATTAGGATAAAGTTGATTGCATGAAATCTAATTCGCTTTAGGAAAATATTATATAGGAGTGTAACTTTTCTACATAATATTTTTATATTTTTCTTCAAATTCATATTCTTTAAAACATAATTATTTGGGCCTCGTTTAAGTGTTCAAGGCTACGAGAATAGAAGGCGAAGAAATGGGGAGAAAATCAAAATAGTCAGATTTACAAGTAGTCATTCAAAAATAGCTATAGTTTCAAAAGTAATCATAATTTAATTACTTTTCATGTAAAGATAAATCTAAACGAAAACACGGTTCAAAATCCGAAAGAATACTCTGGTATAATATATTGGAATTTTAGTCTATAATATATTGAAATTTCAGTATATTATACTGGAGTTCCAGTATAATATACCGGTCCAGCATAATATACTGGAGATTGGAGCATCGTTGCTTCAATCTCCAGTATATTATACCGGAACTTTCCGCATGTTAGAGTTCCAGCTTAATATGCTGGAAGCTCATACACAAGTGCACCGATCTCCAGTATATTATACTGAAACTTCCGTATTGCAGCAAAATAGTAGCTATTTTTCAATGACTTTACAAACGGCGGCTATTTTTGAATGACCAGTTTGAAGACCGACTAATCCGTGCTATTTTTACGAAGCAATGCTGAAGATTGGGCTACTCTATATTGGAGTCGGAGTCCTGTGGGCCTTAACATTGGGCTACTTGTAATGGCGTGCGAGTCTTGTGATCAGGCCCAGTATTTAAAAAGAAATTCAACCTTCCATTTGTCAAATTTACTAAACTTTCTATACCTTAAACTTTAAAGCCACTCGGGTGGGGGGAAAAGGCAACAATTTAAGAATTTTAAAAATTGCTCGGAATTTGCAATGGGTTCTTCATAAAGGTGAGTTACATAATTTAGCATCATTTTATAATACAGAAATTTACATAGTTTTTGTATTAGTTACAGCTTACAAGATATTACAAAATGGCAAAATCCTATTAAAAACATACTACTCAGATGACGTTTGGTTCTTGAATTTAAATAAATATCAATCTTTGTATTATAGTTATGTGTTTGTTTTCTGTATTGGTATTTGGTTTATTACTGATTATACAGCATTTTGTGTCTAAAAACCAAATAATTAATGAAAATATTACATTTGATGTGGTATTAAGTACGCAGAAGTCTCTGCATTAGTTATTCCTCGTTTAATCTCAATGTTATTGTTCAGTGTTAACTACACTTTAAAAAAAAAAAAAAAAATATATATATATATATATATATATATATATATATATATATATATATATATATATATATATATATATATATTATAGTATTTTTTCTAGGTTTATATAACATAAATATTACTTCTCATGTTGCCAATAATAAAAAAGCCGGACGTCTTTAAACTGCAAGGTTCCCACACCAAGTTCACTTTTCATTGACAGTCAAATAATTCAACATTTAATTTATTTTTGATCATTTTTTCATATTGATGAGTAATAAAGTGATCTTTTATAATTAGTCATAAAGATATCAGCAAGACAACTTTCATAACTTGCTAATACCCAACTGGTTCTCTCTTATTTTGGGAGGGAGATACTCTTGGCCCAAGAACAAGTGAAGTTTTGAAGATTGACAAAAGAATTCAGACGTGGACCAGGTTTATCTTGTGAAGCACAGTCATAATCAATTTGTACATATGAAATGCATGTGAAGAAAATAAATCTAACTGATCAAGAAGCAATATCTCCTGATCTGATCGAAAAGGTTGAAAATTAGATAAGGAGAGAAAGACTCCTTACATGAAGAGAACACAATTTAGGAAGAAGATAATGTTATAGTTTGAGATCACCTTGAACTCTTCTAGAAGAGTAGTACTTGTATCCCAGTCAATCTCTAATTACTAACCCATTAAATATAAGTATTTTTCTATTTTACAGGGAATGCATATAAGGAGAAGTTAAATTTAAATTGAGAGCAAAAGAGCAATGCGATTTTACAAACAATTTATGTGTGATTCAAACGTGCAATCCTGAAGCTACTTGAACGAGATAGAAGAATCAGTTCCAAGTGCTTATCTTTTATTCCAGTTCAATTATAGTCGGTGATTTAACATTGTATCTTTCAACTTTCATAGAAGCAATTGTATTAGGTGCATAGAGTGTTAAAGTTAGAGTGAACTTGATGTTGTCGCAACAGTTGAGGCTGTGTGCCACAACGGAATAAGAGTTAATCCTTAGGTTTACAGAGAGTTTTGTAAATGCTGTTTTGACTTAGTGATTTTAGTGGAAGTTTGGGAAAATCCTAGTGAGTAGTAGGTCGTATTTTTTTCACCTTTTGAGCCAGATGTTTTTCAAGTAAAAATCTTTGTGTTCTTTATCTTTTTAATTTATTATTCCGCAAACAATAATAGTTGGAACACATAAAAGAACTAGGTCCTTTTAGAGTTCAGTTAAGCAAAAATTGAGTACCACACAAATCACCCTCCCTCTTGTGTGGTATTGACGTTTAAAACATCAATTGGTATCAGAGCGGGTTATCCTTAAAGAGGTTAACACCTTAGGAAAAGATCAAGATGAGTGCACCACCTGAAAAATAGGAAGGGGCAATCCACTATTAAGCCTCCACTCTTTAATGGTCTGTACTATTTTTGATGGAAGAACAGGATCACATCATAGGAGAAGATTATGAACTCTAGGACATAGTCATTGATGATCCTCTAGCGACTACAAAGAAGAATGCTGAAGGAGTGGACGTGCCAAAAACAAGAGCTGACTGCACTGCTGAAGACTTGAAGAAATGGGAAAAGAATGCCAAGGCCAAGAAATGACTTGTGTGTGGACTGGGTCCAGTCGAGTACGGCATGATTTAAAGTCGTACCACTGCTAAGGAGATATGAGACACTTTACAAGTGGCTCATGAAGGAACTCCTCAAGTAAAGAGATTAAGAGGAAGACTGCTATATTCCAGTACGAAAATTTCACTACGAAGGAAGGTGAAACTATCCAGGAGATGTACACAAAGGTTCACAACATTAATAAATTAACTTAAATCTCTTGGGAGAATTAACCTTGAAGAAGACTGTCACACCTCCTTTTTCTGCTACACCCGGAAGGGTATAAGGAAGGGGAGTTTTTCCAATTAAAGGACAATCGAAACAGGATTCGTTTATTGAGATTCAGAGTCGCCACTTGGGAGATTTATGGTGTCCCAAGTTACCGGTTGAAAATCCCGAATCGAGGAAAAGAATGACTCTATTTAGCAGTCCGCGAATCAGAAATTCAGGTAAGGAATTCTGTTAAACCGGGAGAAGGTGTTAGGGATTCCCGGGTTCCGTAGTTCTAGCACGGTCACTCAACTGTTATATTCGGCTTGATTATCTGATTTTAAACAATTATGAACCTATATGCGAATTTTAACTTTTAACCACTTTTATTATTATTTTTTCTTAAAAAGAGAATTGCAACGCCATTAAACACGTCTCAAATCACGTCAAATAAATGCACTCGTAGTTTTTGGCATATTTTAACATCATTGAGATTTGGATTTGGGTCACATAAATGTGCACCCATGTTTAAGAAGGTAAAATTATTAAATAGCACACCTAAAGCAATTACGCATTATTAACTTTATGGGAAGCCATGGAAATTTGCTAAACGGCCTTCCCGATTCTAAGAGTTTGGAAATATATAGTTAATAATGGCCTCGTATTTGAGATTTTATTTGGCACGACGCACCTCAAATCATTTTAAAAGGGCGTCCTAAAGATGAACTAATATTGTCTATTAAGGATTGTCTCTACCAAAACTTGGTCAATTAGCATTATGCATTAACTACTATTAAACATTCAAGGAAATTCGGGTCTTAAGAACGAATCCACATTCAAACAAGAAGACCTTTATTATTGAAGGTCTCTTAATTCGAGTTTACTACTTAGCTTACAAGGCCCGAAACTTGCCTTACAAAATTTAAAACAATGGCTTCAGTAAGGTCTTCAGCATTTCAGGGCTTAAGAAATAGCCTAAGAAAAGAATGAAAATTCATTCAGCCTTATACAAGCTACCCCAACGCTGGGCCTCAGCTTGGTTTCAAATAATCATGATCCAAAACTAAACTAATGCTAACATAGAAATGAGTTTTGAGGGCCTGATGAACTTTTTCACATTTTTAACACTTAAACGATGATTCTCATGTTCACATATCCCTTAATGCTCAATTTTACGAATTAGCACTTGATCTAAAATTTTAAACAAGCTCTTAATTTCAATCCCTTCTCCTTTAAACAACTCCACGACTGAGAAATGAAAGTGATTATTGATTTTCTCATTTCGTTCCTGAACCCTTTTACACGATCATATGTGGTAGCTATTATGACCAACAAATATTTAATAAGCAATCACGATGGGCAAACTAAGGCACGATATCATGTTCAGACCACAAGACCTTATAATCATACATTGCTTTTGGATTCTACTTTTGAACTTAAACTGCAAATTAATCTAATAACTTAAGCTGAAATTAACTACAGATGATACTCTACTTACAATGTCTACATAGATCTGAAAATAATAGTTCATACAGTCCAATTAAACAGTTATAATGTGCTAACAAACTGATTTCTAGCCTACATTCACACATCTCAGTTCCAAACGATCCTTAATTGCTTACATAAAAATACAATAGAATTCTGAATCTAGCTAAGAATACAGTAATGAATTTAGACAGGGAAAGACAAACGAGCAGCATTACATTCCAATACTCGAGGGCTACAGGGAGTGTACCTGGAAGTTACAACAATGAAGGAGGAGAAATCAGTAGCAACAGTAGCAATAAACAGCACAACAGTAGAATTAGAGACCAACAAGAACAACAATAAATTTGACCCCAACGAAACAGTTTCGAAACCAAAAATACTTCAAAAACAGTCTACCAAAATAGACTCGCTCGAATGCAACCCAGAATTCAAAAGAAAACTTCGAAACCAAGTTCAAGCCACTCTTTAAACCTTAACTAAACCCAGGATGCTTCAGGAATAAGAAACTTTAGAAAAGAACCTCAATGAGTCTTACTAAAATCATGACCCTATTTTAACACAACTTGGAACTAAAGATTTCCCACACAAAATCAGGTTGTTTTCATTCAAAGGGCCTGAAGTTTGTATTATGAGTGAAGAACAATTTAAAATTCAGGGTCGAGCTCTAATGGCACATTGTTTTCTTTCTTAGTATCTGAATGTTTTTCCTTTTTCAAAATTGAACCTCCGTATTTCTGTGTGTATAGCAGAATGTTTTCAAAAATGGGTCTGTTCAGTTTTTTAGGATGTGAAGACCAGTTTTCTCAATGTGTCTATCTTTTTTAGAATGTGTCCCTCCCTTTTCTTTTTATAATCTTTCAATCCCTTTTTCATCCTGATTTTAAGGACCAAGTGGACAATTAATTATCCTATCTTTAACCCTTAAAATCAGAAAGATATTCCTCACTATTATTTGTCTATTAACTTTTCCAATTCAACTAAGAAATGTCCCCAATCAGTTCATTAGCAGCCTACCTATTAATTATTTATGGTTCAAATTCCAATTAATCCCTGAATCACCCATAAATCCCCTGTGAATTACTTTTAAATTAATAGCAGCCGGATCAAGACATGGGTCAAATTGACCTACAAACCCAAACCCAAACCCTTAGGCAGAGCCTGGGTCAAATTGACCCAAAGAACTCAGTCCCAAACCCTGACAGACCCTGGGTCCAATTGACCAACTCCAGTTCAACCAATTTACTTACTTGAAATCTAATTGACCATTCTACAGATTAACTTAATTCGAGTCTAATGTTGTCTTACCAAAAATCAAAAAGCAAATCACATTTAAAAGGTTCAAAATTTTAAAATTATTTCTAAAGTCTGACTATCAATATTCACAAAACTAGAAATTAAAATCGAACTGAATTAACAAATTAAATATGACATAATTCATGCCTCACAGTTAAGCTTAATCACAGAAAAAGAAAAGAAGAGGAAGAAGAGAAGACTGAAAATAAAAAAAATGAAATAGAAATGATTTAAGGAACTTACTGACAATGAAATTATAGGGGACCTTCGAACTTTCCGTTTTAAACCCAATCTTGACTTTAACTGTGTATTCTTATCAAGAACACACAGTCAAAGTCAAGACCAGCTTAAAATAATCGGGACTCTTGAGGTTTTAGGGTTCGAACCCTAAATTTGAAATTCGACACATCCTGGTTTGATTCGAAGGAAGGTTTTTATGGCTTTAGGAAGAGGGGTCCAAGGTGGTTGTGTGGTGATAGTTTGGGACGGTTTAGGGGTGCTGCCTCCACCGAGGAATCTTGTGACGGCGCTAGGGTTCATGTTTTTAAATCGATATTCGACGGCTTCTAGGCAGATTCGAGGGAAGGGGTTTGGATATCTGGGAAGAGGAGGTCGAGGGGAGTGTTTGGTGTTAAGATGGAGGCCATTTGCGGTGGCACCACCGTATACGGCGGAGGTGGCGAATACTATTTCGATTATTCGACAAATTGGGGTGCGATTTGAGGGAGATGGGTCATGGATTTGAAACGAGGAGAGGAAGGCGATCAAGTGGTGTTAATTTGGTGGCCTTTGGGTAATCACCGCCGGCGGAGGCGATTTTTGGCCGGCGGTGCATGGTGGGAGGCGGTGGCGTTACGGGTTTCTGAAATGATGAGGGAATGGAAGGGAATTGGGGTCTCAGGTTTGGGGGGTTTTGGGTATATTGAAATTGATCAATTAATATGGACCGTTGGATCAACAAGAACCAATGGTCCAGATTAATCAGGGGGCAAAACGGGATCGTTTTAGCTTTAATGGGGGTGGACTGGGTGTGAGAACGGGTCGGGGCTGAATACGGGTTAGGGCGAAAGATTTCAACCATTGGATTAAATTGATCCAACAGCTTGGATCGATCGACACCAAATGGCGTCATTTAATTGAAGCTAAAGATGGACTGGACCGGGAAGGGTATGGACTGGTTTTGGTTATGGATTTGGCCAAAAATCAATTGGGCCAAGGGAATTTGGTCGAATTCCAGTTCTTTTCTCTTTTTTTTATTAATTTTCTTTTATTTTCTTCCTAAATTAATTTTAAAATTTAAACCAAAAATCCAAATTCAAATTATAAAACCAAAATTGAATTAAAAGTATTAATCCACTTTAAATAATTTTTATCACAAGTAATTAAATGCTAAAATACAAATAATCACACAATTTGACATTAAACACTAAAAAATGCAAAATATATTTTTTATGATTTTCATTCTTTTTGTAAAACAATTAATTATTGATTAATTCAAAAATATTGATTTAAATTGTAAACACGATTGCAACATATTTTTTTAAAAATATTTTTCTATTAATTTAAATAACAAATACGCACACACAAGTGCTAACAATTACTAAAAATATCACGAAAAACTCACCAAATTGCACGCAATAAAAAAAATATTTTTGTTTTGATTTTGCTGGAGTAATTTATGTGAGGCAAAAATCATGTGCTCACAGCTGTCCCTCTTTGCTCGTGAACACAAAGAGTTTTCGTGCAAAGACAAAGTGAGCGTATTCGAGCGATTTTTGCCCGTTTGAATACTCCGTGTGAAGCATTTTTGAAAGATTTGACCGAACCTCTGCTTCGAAGGTTTTCTTCATATCCTTGGCTAAAAAGGAATCATGTCAATGTAGTTCGGGAAATTTTGGTAGCTGGGACTACCATAAAGCCGTGTTTACTGTTGTTGTTGTTGCTGCTACTTGTTGACCCCCTTATTACACCATGCTAAAAGAAAAATAAAGAAGCTAGGCTTATGAATTACAAAGACTTATTCTCAAACTTGCTCCGCGACCGTTGTTGTCCTGTCGCCTCGTATTTACCTACAACAATTCTTTTGTTGTTGTCTTGCACCGTCTTCTTGATATGTTCTTCTTTTCTACAGAGGAATACCTGAATACTGCTCTTTTAAACGCTTTCTCTTTATCATTGTCGTCTTCCTCTGTTCTCCAGGCGGGTTCCTGACTTCTTGACTTGAATCGTATTCCTCTGTTCTCCAGGCGGGCTCCTAACTTCTTGACTTGAATCGTATTCCTCTGTTCTCCAAGCGGGCTCCTGACTTTTTTGACTTGAAATGTATTCCTCTGTTCTCCAGGGGGGGCTCCTGACTTCTTGACTTGAAATGTATTCCTCTGTTCTCCAGGCGGGCTCCTGACTTCTTTGACTTGAATTGTATTCCTTTGTTCCTCCAGGCGGGCTCCTGACTTCAACTTGAATTGTATTCCTCTGTTCTCCAGGTGGGCTCCTGACATCAAAACTTGAAACATATTCCTCTGTTCTCCAGGCGGGCTCCTGACTTCAACTTGAATCGTATTCCTCTGTTCTCCAGGCAGGCTCCTGGCTTCAAAACTTGAACAAAACAAAGAAACTTTTCTGCCCTAGTTTGGTGACTGGGCATCATATTATTAGATATTAATAAGAATTCGGAAGCTAAAATTTGAATTGTACTCCCTCTGTTCTTCAGGCGGGGTCCTGCTTTCAACACTTGAAATGTATTCCTCTGTCCTCCAGGTGGGCTCCTGACTTCAACTTGAATCGTATTCCTCTATTCTCCAGGTGGGCTCTTGACTTCAACTTGAATCGTATTCCTCTGTTCTCCAGGCGGGCTCCTGACTTCAACTTGAATCTTATTCCTCTGTTCTCCAGGTGGGCTCCTGACTTCAACTTGAAATGTATTCCTCTGTTCTCCTGGCGGGCTCCTGACTTCAATAACTTGAACAAAACAAAGAAACTTTTCTGCCCCAGTTTGGTGACTGGGCATCATATTACTAGATATTAATAAGAATTCGAAAGCTAAAATTTGAATTGTACTCCCTCAGTTCTTCAGGCGGGGTCCTGACTTCAACACTTGAAAGGTACGCCTTTGTTCTCCAGGCGGGCTCCTGACTTCACAACTTCAACCATTCTTCTTACTCCAATAGCCGTGTTGTTTTCCAATTTTTGGATGGGTACCTGTTTGGTGCTTTCCTTTCCTTACGATGGTTTTCTCTGAGACAATAGAGATTTTCTGCCACTGTTTCAATTAAAGAAAAATCTCCTCAGTTAAAAATGTGGTGTTGGTTGTGATACTCTTTCGGGGAATGGTTTTTCCCTTGCTCCTTTCCGTATTTTGTTTCGTTCGACTGCCTTGAACTTGGTCGAGACTTTCCGATACTCCGACTACTTCCTTATCAGTAAACTTTCCAACTGTTGCTTCCCACTTCTAACCTTCTTATCTGAAGTTTTCCAACTGTTGCCTTTCCCTTTTGGATTTTTATCCGATCCCATACTTTCACGAAATCTTCATCCTTCATTACTTGGTTTATCAATGACGCCTCTTACGTCCTATCACCTTCTCTTTGGCTGATCCTAGCCCCACTTTGCTTTGCACAATATTGGAATCTTGCAATAAACTCTGAAAATCCTTCTCATTTGTTGAAAACAAACCATTATTGAAAAAGTCTTAGCCAAAAGAAATGAAGTACGATGATTTCAAAAGATGAAAAATAAAGAAGAATATCTTCCTTTAGAAGATTGTTTGAGAAAGAAAAGACTTATCTGAACGGGATAACTGTCTCCAATGATCATGTTGTGCATTTTGGATTAATCAACCCTGTCTATCAATCAATCAATTTCCAAATTGTCCTCCTTTGTGCCTCAAAGTTTTTCCCCAGCCCAACTTTTTTTTTTCCGAACCATCATCCTTGTTCTGCTTGATGCCTTGACGGATCTTTTGCCGTCAACCCTATCTTCTCATTTTTATTTTCTCTCAGCTTTCGTCGCCTTACAGTGCCCTTGCGGGTTTTCACTAATAAGACTCTCTCATTTTTCATTTTCCTTGCTTAAAATCGGAGTACTGCCCCTGGTATGAATTATCTTTACTTGGTTGACTTGGCACCTCTCGAAGATTGATCAGGAGGTCTTTCTTTGGATGTTTAATATGGATTCTTGGATAGGTTTGGAAAGAAAAGGGTATCAAAGAGTTCAAACCAAATCCAACGGGTTAGAATTTCAACTTTTGGAGCAAACTTTCTTATTACAAACATAACTTCTGCCCCAGTTTTCTTGCTTGGGGATCTTTCGAGTTTTACTTCCCTATGACCGAGCCGTGAAGCTGCCTACGTATCCTTAAAAGGAATCAGGTCAAACGTAGTTCATTTCTTCTTCCTTGTTTTTACGCTTTTCTTTTCATTTGTTATTAATTTTTTCCTTTTCTGTTTTTCTTTTTCTTTACTCTTTCCTTTTTCTTTCATTTCCTCTCTTTCTTTTCCTTTCTAGTTATTGATTCCAAAAGAGGGGTATGCAATAAAATAAATAAGGCTCAAAAGGGTTAACAAAAGGGTAAAATGTTTAGATAGCAGAACAAATTGCCTTCGTCATTTCAACATTTGAGATGATGCCAAGTACAAACAATCAATGATTATACTAAAGAAATCATACATAATATCTATTGACTGCATCAGAATTGATAGCCATATCTATGCATCTTCCTTCAATATCTGTTAAACATAAAGCGCCATTGGACAATACTCTGGTTATAATGAACGACCCTTGCCAGTTCGGGGCAAACTTGCCTTTTGCTTCAGCCTGATATGGAAGGATCCATTTCAACACTTGCTGCCCTACTTCAAACTTTCTGGGATGCACCTTCTTGTCGTATGCTCTTTCCATCCCTTTCTGATACAATTGGCCATGACATACTGCTGCCAATCTTTTTTCATCAATTAAACTCAACTGCTCCAAACGGGTTTTTACCCACTCATCATCATCAATCTCAGCCTCGGCGACAATCCGAAGAGACGGGATTTCAACTTCCGCAGGGATCACTGCCTCAGTGCCATATACCAACAAATAAGGAGTTGTACCTACCGAAGTACGAACATTAGTGCGATAACCCAACAACGTAAATGGTAACTTCTCATGCCATTGCCTGAAACTTTCTACCATTTTCCTCAGTATTTTCTTTATGTTTTTGTTAGCTGCTTCAACTGCTCCATTCGCCTTAGGACGATATGGGGTGGAATTGCGATGCGTAATCTTAAACTGCTGACATACTTCTTTCATCAAATTGTTGTTAAGATTAGTACCATTATCTGTGATGATTACCTTTGGGATTCCAAATCGACAGATGATGTTGGAATGAACAAAATTGACCATTGCTTTCTTGGTTACATACATGAAAGTTTTAGCCTCAACCCATTTGGTAAAGTAATCAATGGCCACCAGAATGAACCTGTGTCTGTTGGATGCTGCTGCATCAATGGGTCCAATGATATCCATGCCCCAAGCAACGAAGGGCCATGGTGTTGACATCGTGTTTAATTTCGTTGGCGGAGAATGAATCAAATCCCCCTGTATCTGTCATTGATGACATTTGCGCACAAAGATAATACAATCTCGCTCCATGGTGAGCCAATAATACCCTGCCCGAAGGATCTTCTTCGCCATTACATATCCGCTCATGTGCGGTCCGCAAACTCCAGAATGTACTTCTGACATGACTGCCATGGCTTGTTTAGCATCTATGCACCTTAACAAACCAAGGTTGGGTGTTCTTTTATACAACACTCCTCCACTGAGGAAAAATCCA
Source organism: Nicotiana glauca (assembly GCA_026770625.1). NCBI lineage: Eukaryota > Viridiplantae > Streptophyta > Magnoliopsida > Solanales > Solanaceae > Nicotiana > Nicotiana glauca. Next base: position 51,543 of record MU754930.1, on the reverse strand, counting down.
CTTGCCAGCCGTCGAATAGCTCTCTTTTGATCTCCTGTGGCTTGCACCGGGTACACTCCCATCCTGATTTATTCCTTGACATCATGGAACCATGGTTCGCCATCAAGCTCTTCCTCTATCATGTTACAGTAAGCATGCTGATCACGAACTTGGATATGCAATGGATCAACATGAATTTTGTCTGGATGGTGCAACATTGCTGCCAAGGCAGCCAAAGCATCGGCAACCTCATTATGGACTCTTGGGATATGCCTAAACTCCACGGATCGAAACCGTTGACAAAGATCATGCAAACATTGTCGATACGGTATGACCTTCAAATCCCGTTTTCTTTGCATCTTCCCTATGGCGTGATGTATGTCGTTTTCTCTGCATCTTCTTCATCCATCAAGATTTGATGATACCCAGCATTGCAGTCCACAAAAGATCCGATTTCACGTTTGGCACAGTTATCGATCAAAATGTGGATGTTGGGCAACGAAAAGTTGTCCTTTAGGCTAGCTTTGTTCAGATTGCGATAATCAACACACACCCTGATTTTCCCGTCCTTCTTCGGCACTGGCACCACATTAGCCAACCAATCAGGATATCGAGTGACCCGTATAACATTTGCATCCAACTGTTTGGTTATCTCTTCCTTAATCTTCACACTCATATCGGTTTTGAATTTCCTAAATTTTTTATTGATGGGAGGGAATGCCAAATCAGTGGGCAATTTGTGAACCACCAAATCGGTGCTTAAACCTGGCATGTTGTCATATGACCATGTAAAAACGTCTTTGAATTCAATAAGTGTTTTGATTAATTCTTACCTGATGTTTAGTTCAATGTGGATGCTTATTTTAGTTTCCTTGATGTTATCCGCGTCCCCTAGATTGATGGCTTTCGTGTCGTTTAAGTTGGGTCTGGGTTTCTCTTCAAATTGACTTAGTTCTCTACTATTCTCTTCGAAGGATTCATCCTCATTGTATTCAAATTCATAATCCACTTCTTGCACTATTATTTTGGAGTGAGATTGATATTCTAAACTGAGCTGAGGATTCCTTATGCACGCCATGTCATTAGGGCAAGTATAAAGTGAACTGTACAGAAAAGAGAAGAAGAAAACAAATTTAAAATAAAATAAGGAATGAAGAAGAAACTTTCATTTTATTGAAGTACGGGATAACAAGGTTTTGCACACTTTGACGAACACAAAATAAAAGAAATCTGGATTACAAACCTGGAGTAATCCAGACAAATAGGAAGGAAAATCAGAGCCAACTACCAAGACTCCCTCCGAGTGGGAAGAGGAGTAGCCCTCCAATTATTGATCTTTGCCTTTGGTCCCACGAACTGCACATCTGCCTTGCTGGACCCTTCCCTAGCTTCTACCATGTTAACCTCTGCAAATAACCTTTTGAACCCTTTATCCAAATCTCCATCCGCACCAATCAATGACCCAAGAACTTTTGAGGCCAGCTGCTTTCTAATACCCGGCCTGACGAAAGATTTGGACAGATGCGGGATTGGCTTTGGGAAGAAATATGCTTTTTTATTCATTTTGCGGGCTCGTCTCACATCTGCCGCAGTGGACTTAAACCCCAAACCAAAAGTATCCAAATTCTTTGGAAGAGAAACTAGCTACATGATGCCCTGAATATCAGCACCCAAACCTTTACTCGGCATGAAACCATTTTTTAACATTTCGGAAGCCACCATGACAGTTGCGGCCGTTACTCTAGGAATTGGGATGCTTTCCCATCTGGGACCTTTTCGACTGGTACTGTGTCAGAGACTTGATATACCCACGGCCCCTGGTCATCTTTCACTTTGATGAAGGGCACAATGGCATCACCCAGGGCACACATATTATCTTCACCGTGCACCATAATCTCCTGTCTGTCCCACTCGAATTTAACCATTTGATGCAACAAAGATGGCACTGCTTTTGCGGCATGGATCCAGGGTCGCCCCAACAAAAGGCTATAAGAGACCGCCACATCTAGCACTTGAAACTCCATGGTGAACTCCATAAGCCCTATTGTCAATTCTAGTATTATGTCCCCGCAGAATCTTTGCCTCCGCCATCGACTCCTCGCACATAGACACTGTTCTTATGAATTCTATCATCATCGACCTTTAGATTATTTAACGTGGAAAGAAGACATATATTTGCACTGGACCCGTTGTCAACCAGAACTCGTGTGACCACAGAGTCTTCGCATTTCACTGTCAGGTAAAGGGCCCTGTTATGTTTTGTGCCCTCCACTGGCAACTCATCATCTGAGAAAGTAACTCGGTTTACCTTAAAGATTTTGCTTGCTATCTTCTTCAGGTGATTTACCTAGATTTTGTCAGGGACGTGGGCCTCATTCAATATTTTCATCAACGCCTGGCGGTGCTCATCTGAGTGGATCAGCAATGAGAGCAGGAAGATTTGGGCCGGCATTTTCCTTAACTGTTCTACGATGGATTAGTCCTGCATTTTCATTTTCTTTAGGAACTCCTCCGCTTCTTCCTCGGTTACAGGTTTCTTTACCGTTGCTGGATTGGCCTTTCTTAACTCTGCGAGAGCAAAACACCTTCCCGAATGAGTTAGCCCCTGGGTTTCACACACTTCTTCCCTGACCTCCTTCCCTTTATAGGTCACCACCACTTGTTCATAATTCCAAGGGACAACTTTGTTGGTGATTACTGGAAACTGAGTTACTGGCTTTATAATAACAGGCTCTATGCGAGCGTCCTTCACAACCACAACAGGTTTACTTGCAACCCCTGGTACTACCACTTTTGCTTGTTCTGGTTTTACTGCCATAATGCTCGATGACTCTTTCTCGGCCACCACAACTGGCTTGCCTTGGACCACTGACTTCCTACTGGTTACCTTCTCTTTCAAAACGGTTTCTCTGGACCGGATCGCCATTACTGTCTGCGAGGGTTTCTTTGGCTCCCCTTCCCTGTGTATCAACTCAATCATATGAGTCTCATAGTGAGCCGGCAGTGGATTCTGGTTGATATTTGATGCCTCTAGGGCCTGAATCTCGATCCGGTGAGTATCAATGAGTTCTTGCACCGTGGTTTTCAGTTTCCAACATTTCTCAGTATCATGCCCGGGGGGCCTTGAATAGTACTCACAGCTTACTGAATGGTCCAAATTCCTTGGAGGAGGGTTCGACAACTTGGCCTCAATTGGGTTCAACATGCCCAACTACCTCAACCTATGGAATAAACTGGTATATGATTCTCCCAGTGGAGTGAAAGGCTTCTGCTTTTGTTTCCTCTCATTCCTGAAGCCTTGGCTGGGATGAAAACTTGTCCTGGTGGGATTTTTGTAGGCTCTTGGGGGTGGGTAGGTATTTTGTGGAGCTGGATATGAATTTTGTAGGGTCGGTGCATGCCACTGTGCGTGAGCTGGGGTTTGAGTGTATGCATGATGGACGGAAAAATAGGGATCTGGTTGTAGGTAATAATGCTGTGGTGAGCTATATAGACTATGGGGGAGACTTTGAGGGTGGGGTTGTGGCTGGTTGTAATATGGTGATGGGCTTCTGGGCCACGTTCTCGATTCCACCGTTGCAACTTCCTCCTTCTTTTTCTTTCCAAGCACACCCCCGGTGCCACTCTGGATGGCTTGAGTGGTGGCTTTTATTGCCGAATAACTCATGATCTTGTTGGACTTAAGCCCTTCTTCGATCATGCCGCCCATTTTCACAACCTCGTTGAAAGATTTGCCAATTGCCGTTACCAAGTGACCAAAATAGGTCGGCTCCAAATCTTGCAAAACGTAGTCAACCATCTCTCCTTCTTTCATTGGAGGGTTGACCCTCGTAGCTTGCTCCCTCCAACGGAAACCATATTCCCCGAAGCTCTCTCCAGGTTTTTTCTTCAGTTTTATCAATGACAGATGATCCGGAATGATTTGTAGATTGTACTGGAAGTGGCCGGCGAATGCTTGAGCCAAGTCATCCCATGTGTACCACCTACCATGGTCCTGTCGTGTATATCACTCTAACGCAGACCCGCTCAAACTCTGAAGTATGCCATTAGCAACTCATCCTTTCCACCCGCCCCTCTCATCTTGCTGCAAAATCTTCGCAAATGTGCTACTGGATCACCATGCCCGTCGTACAAATCGAACTTAGGCATTTTGAACCCTGCTGGTAGCTGAACATCTGGGAACAAACATAAATCCTTATATGCCACACTGACTTGGCCACCCAAACCTTGCATATTCCTGAAAGATTGCTCCAGACTCTTTACTTTTCGAAACATTTCTTCCTGCTCCAGATTCTTGGGTTGCTTTTCTGGTTCTGTTGGGTTATCAAGCTGAGGAGGGTAATGATACTATTCAGGTTCTTTGAAGGTAGGTTCGTGAGGGTAATACTGATGGTCCTGAGTTTGGAACAACGGTTCGCTAGAGGACCTGTGGAGTGCGACTAGTGGAGGTGCCACAAAATAGGGGTAATTGGTGGTGGAGGGTATGGATTTGTCTTTGGCATTAGCATCTGGGAGGTAGTTGCTTGATATGTGGGAAAGTTTAGGGATGAGTCCAAAACAAGCTGTTTTGGAGATTGGGCGGGTATTGGAAGAAAAGTGGGGTTAGTAGGATAGGATGGTGCTGGCTGACCACTCGTCCAGGCTTGGTAGATCTCAACCATTTGTTGTTTCAACTTGTACATTTCATCCTTCATGACTTGCACATCTACCTCTTCAACCTCAACGCTTCTTTCTCTTTCTGGGCTAGACATGATCATTGGTATCGATCCTTTTGATCTAGTCTGATAATGGTATTGTGCCAGTACGCATTAAGTAAACTAACTGCTTGAAATTTCTGGACAAACAACAAACTTGTTAGTTTTTAGAGCTTAACAAATATGCAATCGCACGTTGGGATGCAATGCACCTAGGCAGTTTAACCATTTCTATCATGCCTTTTACTTCGATTGCATGCATCATTCCGGCTTTTAATAGTTGTGCCCCTCTTTTATTTTATTTACTTTCATTTTCTTTTTCTTTTCTTTTTCTTCTTTTTAGCGGTGGTTGAATCTTATGTGGATTACCTACGTATCATGTCCCCGCATGAATCAGACCGTGCGTAGTTCTAGCTGATGTAAAAATATGTAGCAAAATATTTTCCACGCAAACAACTGCTTTTATTATAACACTTGGAAAAAGTTTACAAACTTTAAAGACGAACAAAACAAAACTTAAAGGACTGGCTGACAGACTTACAAAGTTTAACAAGAAAGACTCAAAACAAAGATTAAGAATACAATAATGCTTTAAAATTTCCTGGGGCCCGCGAGGCATCATTCGGCCTTGCCGCGGGACTTTGTACAAGATCGCTTTGAAGCTTCTCCAGGTCGTTCATTATTTGCTTGAAGAAAGTCATTACTGCTGCAAAAAAAGTGGTACGGGTCATGTCCTCGCATACTCGACATTTTGTTGTAATGTAGTGTGCGATGTTTCTGACCCTTTCTCTAATCCTATTCTTTTCCTACAGCAACCGTCCTATCTGTTGATCCTGGGTTTCCAGCATTTGAGAGTTATGGCAGAGTTGATCTTGGAACATATGCATTTGTTCCTCCATCCGCGCCATTAAGTCATAGCAGTGTTTCCTGTCTGCTCTGAACTCTCTGGCTTGCCTGAATACCCTGTCTTCGAGAGTGACTATTGTTCTTCTCAGGATAGTGACAGTCCCCTCATAGTCTCTGTTTATCTGCTGCATATGAAGTGCTTGCTCTTTTGCGCCCTTTTCCCATCTGGCTCGGATCCTTGCCAAGCTAGCCTCAGATTTCTCCAAGTCTTTTTGGCATTCGCGAGCTTTCCCTTTTAGTTCACTTATGAGTTTTTGGTCAGACCGGCTCCTTTTTGGTTTTCTGATAGCTACTCTCATTTTTTGGATCTGAGCCTTAAGGGCCTCATTTTCTTGGATTAGCTTCCTCTTTTCCCCCTCATCCGCAGTGGCTTGAACATCCTTTTCAAACTGAAGTTCTATGGCTTGCTTCTCCAGTTTGCCTATTGTAGCCCTGTATTCGCGTTCTTTAGCCAACCATTCCCATTGTTCTTGTGATGATTTGACAAAATCTTAGATATGGGGCCTCTTGGCTGGCCTCTCCAACTCAATGTCTCTTTTATACCAAGTAAGGTATCCCGGTGACACTTCACTTTTGGCCCGATCCCGTACACAAGTATTTGCTGTTAGGATTTGACATTCGTTCCAAATTTTGCGAACTATTGCTTCAGGGAACTGGCCATCCGGTCCTATCTCAACTACCCGGATACTGAGATCTGCATCTTTTGGCACTATCTAGCACCTTTCGAGCTGTCTCAAAACCCGATACGGGGCATAAGGCTGGATGCTCCTAAGACCCATCAGAAGGAAGTGAGGTTCCGTTGCTGGCATGTATAAGATCTCGTCCATAGGCAACCATCCCAGCGTCCATTCTACTTGGCTAGCAGTGAGGGACCGAAAGTAAGATATCCATCCTGCGACCCCTTCAGGCAGGCTGATTCCTTTAATCCTTATATAAAATTCCTCTATACAAGTTTTCTCTATTGACCCATAGCTTATGAACTGGGGACGATGGCATAGGTGTTCGGTCATCCACATTTGTAATAATAGATTACACCCCTCAAAGAAGTCTTCCCCGGCTCTGCAGATTGTGAGAGCACGAAAGATCTCAGCTACTATCATAGGCTCGAGTGTGCTCTTGGCCTGAGTGAGCAAAGTGCTGACAACCCCTGCTATTTTTATGTCGATGTTCCCGTCTTTCCTTGGGAATACCAGGAGCCCCAGAAAACTACCATAAAAGCGAAGCGTCTATGCTCTTCCAATTTGAGGCGATTCCCTTTGCTGCAGATTTTATTCTCTGGTTTGTTGAAACCTCCTACACGACCGTATCTGTTGTATATGAATGCCAAGGTACAATAACCAGCTGCCAAGCCCGGATTGTGTGCCCCTCTGCTTATCTTTAGTGAGTCGAAGAATTTGTGCACAGCCATGAATCTCGGGGCAACCAAATACTTGTGTTTTAAAGGAAGCTCAGCATTCCCAATATACCCCACTATTTCTTCTAAAGTCGGGGTGAGTTCAAAATCTGGAAAGTGGAACACATTGTGCGCCGGGTCCCAGCATGTGACCAATGCCCTTATGATGTCTCCCCTAGGTATAATTTCCAATAATCCGTGAAGGCCCCCCAAATATTTCTTGACCTCGCCTTGCCCTTCTCCACCTAAATCATTCCACCATAGCCTCAACTCCAAAGGGATCTTGCTTATGAAAGAGAAAGGTTCATTTTGTATTGTGCTCATCCTGCACATTTATTAAGGTGATTAAGTGAAACAGTCCTGATTTTTATTCTATGTGACTCAAAATAAAAAATGGACCCCTTTTTTCATATTTCTAATTCTAAAACCAAAAAGCCAGTTTTGCAGTTATGGCCTTTCAGCACCTCCAGAGGAAGATTTTAAGGCTGTGCCCGCCAATTGGGCAAAAAATTTAGAAAAGGACCAAAGGTGACTGTTTGTGCAAAATTAGCCTTTCGGCGTCCCTTTCGGGAACATTCGTCTATTTTTGGCATCACTTCACCTATTAAAAAGAAAGACAAAATTTTGTTTATTTTCGGCCATATTTTTTGCAAAAAGAAGTTGGACTCGATGGGGGTTGCCTACGTATCTCACATCCGGTGAGAATCAAACTTACATAGTTCGGGACAATAAAATAAGTTATTCTTGAAAGCAAGACACAACTTTCGGCAAATAAAACCAATTTTTTTTTTGAGCACAACTCTTTTTTTTCATTGGCAAATAAACAAGCTATTTTTGAAAACAGGACTTTTTTGTTTCATTTTATAAACTATTTTTGAAAATAATTTTTTTTTCAAAAAAAAATTGGGCAGAGTTTCGACACAATTTGGATATTTTTCAAAACATGCGATTAACTCTCTTTACCCTCATATTGCTATATTCTCTTTTCTCCAAATATTCGAAAGTCGGTCGGCATGCCAGTCCGAAACAAATAAATGCATAAGTAGGATGCATCAGGATGGTCTATTATTTCGGGTACACCTCTCCTAGATAGACCCAACCCCTGTGTTGAGTCCCCTAAGTCAATATGCACATGATGCAAATAAGCATTTCTACTATGGATCCAACATGAGGTTGAGTTATTCTAGGTTCAAAAGACCTGGGTATGTGTTCTAGACTGTGTACCCAAGCGGACTACTTGAGTCGAGGAGGGGGCTACATACCGTGGACCCGCAAAATCGTCCGGCTTTGTAACTTGTCTGACCTCTTTCTTAATTTAAGGTATGACACTAACTGAATAGGGAGTCTCGACCAGCGAGCACATCCCCGGAGGTAAGACAAGAAGGGTTACATAACAGTTTATACGTACAATTCACATATTATCAAAGCGGTAAAAAGCAAACATTTGCACATTAGTCCCAAACATGTAATAAAATCAGATAATATACAAGCCAAATACAACAAATATACCAAGCTTGAATTCTTGAACCCTGAACCAAAGTTCTGGGTTGTATCCCCAGTAGAGTCGCCAGAGCTGTCACACTTCCTTTTTCTGCTACACCCGGAAGGGTATAAGGAAGGGGAGTTTTTCCAATTAAAGGACAATCGAAATGAGATTCGTTTATTGAGATTCAGAGTCTCCACTTGGGAGATTTATGGTCTCCCAAGTCACCGGTTGAAAATCCCGAATCGAGGAAAAGAATGACTCTATTTAGCAGTCCCCGAACCAGAAATCCGGGTAAGGAATTCTGTTAACTCAGGAGAGGGTGTTAGGCATTCCCGGATTCCGTGGTTCTAGCACGATCGCTCAACCATTATATTCGGCTTGATTATCTGATTTTAAACAATTATGAACCTATGTGCGAATTTTTACTTTTAACCGCTTTTATTATTATTTTTTCTTAAAAAGAGAATTGCAACGTCATTAAAACACATCTCGAACCACATCACATAAATGCACCCGTGGTTTTTGGCATATTTTAACATCGTTGAGATTTGGATTTAGGTCACATAAATGTGCACCCATATTTAAGAAGGTAAAATTATTAAATAGCGTGCCTAAAGCAACTACGCATTATTAACTTTGCGGGAAGCCATGGAAATTTGCTAAACGGCCTTCCCGATTTCTAAGAGTTTGGAAATATATAGTTAATGAGGTCTTCGCATTTGAGATTTTATTTGGTGCGGCGCACCTCAAATCATTCAACAAGGGCGTCTTAAAGATGAACTAATGTTGTCTATTAAGGATTGTCTCTACCAAAACTTAGTCAATTAGCATTATGCATTAACTACTATTAAACATTCAAGGAAATTCGGGCCTTAAGAACAAATCCACATTCAAACAAGAAGACCTTTAGTATTGAAGGTCTTTTAATTCGAATTTACTACTTAGCTTACAAGGCCCGAAACTTGCCTTACAAAATTTAAAACAATGGCTTCAGTAAGGTCTTCAACATTTTGGGGCTTAAGAAATAGCCTAAGAAAAGAATGAAAATTCATTCAGCCTTATACAAGGCTACCCCAACGCTGGGCCTCAGCTTGGTTTCAAATAATCATGATCCAAAGCTAAACTAATGCTAACATAGAAATGAGTTTTGAGGGCCTGATGAGCTTTTTTACATTTTTAACACTTAAACGGTGATTCTCATGTTCACATATCCCTTAATGCTCCATTTTACGAATTAGCACTTGATCTAAAATTTTAAACAAGCTCTTAGTTTCAATCCTTTCTCCTTTAAACAACTCCACGACTGAGAAATAAAAGTGATTATTGATTTTCTCATTTCGTTTCTGAACCCTTTTACACGATCATATGTGGTAGCTATTATGACCAACAAATATTTAATAAGCAATCACGATGGGCAAATCAAGGCATGGTATCATGTTCAGACCACAAGACCTTATAATCATACATTGCTTTTGGATTCTACTTTTGAACTTAAACTGCAAATTAATCTAATAACTTAAGTTGAAATTAACTACAAATGATACTCTACTTACAATGTCAACATAGATCTGAAAATAATAGTTCATATAGTCCAATTAAACAGTTATAATGTGCTAACAAACTGATTTCTAGCCTACATTCACACATCTCAATTCCAAACGATCCTTAATTGTTTACATGAAAATACAATAGAATTCTGAATCTAGCTAAGAATACAGTAATGAATTTAGACAGGGAAAGACAAACGAGCAGCATTTCATTCCAATACTCGAGGTCTACAGGGAGTGTACCTGGAAGTTACAACAATAAAGGAGGAGAAATCAGTAGCAGCAGTAACAATAAACAGCATAGCAATAGTAGAATCAGAGACCAACAAGATCAGCAATAAATTTGACCCCAACGAAACAGTTTCTAAACCAAAAATACTTCAAAAATAGTCTATCAAAATAAACTCGTTCGAATGCAACCCAGAATTCAAACGAAAACTTCGAAACCAAGTTCAAGCCACTCTTTAAACCTTAACTAAACCCAGGATGTTTTAGGAATAAGAAACTTTAGAAAAGAACCTCAATGAGTCTTACTAAAATCATGACCCTATTTTAACACAGCTTGGAACTAAAGATTTCCCACACAAGATCAGGTTGTTTTCATTCAAAGGGTCTGAAGTTTTTATTATGAGTGAAGAACAATTTAAAATTCAGGGTCGAGCTCTAATGGCACAGTGTTTTCTTTCTTAGTATCTGAATGTTTTTCCTTTTTCAAAACTGAACCTCCGTATTTCTGTGTGTATAGCAGAATGTTTTCTAAAAGGGGTCTGTTCAGTTTTTTAGGGTGTGAAGACCAGTTTTCTCAATGTGTCTATCTTTTTTAGAATGTGTCCCTCCCTTTTCGTTTTATAAGCTTTTAATCCCTTTTTCATCCTGATTTTAAGGACCAAGTGGACAATTAACTATCCTATCTTTAACCCTTAAAATCAGAAAGGTATTCCCCACTATTCTTTGTCTATTAACTTTTCCAATTCCACTAAGAAATGTCCCCAATCAGTTCATTAGCAGCCTACCTATTAATTATTTATGGTTCAAATTCCAATTAATCCCTGAATCACCCCAAAAATCCCCTGTGAATTACTTTTAAATTAATAGCAGCCGGATCAAGACATGGGTCAAATTGACCCACAAACCTAAACCCAAACCCTTAGCAGAGCCTGGGTCAAATTGACCCAAAGAACTCAGTCCCAAACCCTGACAGACCCTGGGTCCAATTGACCACTTCCAGTTCAACCAATTCACTTATTTGAAATCTAATTGACCATTCTACATATTACCTTAATTCGAGTCTAATGTTGTCTTACCAAAAAACAGAAATCAAATCACATTTAAAAGGTTCAAAATTTTAAAATTATTTATAAAGTCTAACTATCAATATTCACAAAACTAGAAATTAAAATTGAACTGAATTAACAAATTAAATATGATATAATTCATGCCTCACAGTTAAGCTTAATTACAGAAAAAGAAAAGAAGAGGAAGAAGAGAAGACTGAAAATAAAAAAATGAAATAGAAATGATTCAAGGAACTTACTGACAATGAAATTACAGGGGACCTTCAAACCTTCCGTTTTAAATCCAATCTTGACTTTAACTATGTGTTCTTATCAAGAACACACAGTCAAAGTCAAGACCAGCTTAAACGAATTGGGACTCTTGGGGTTTTAGGGTTCAAACCCTAAATTTGAAATTCGACACATCCTGGTTTGATTCGAAGGCCGGTTTTTATGGCTTTAGGAAGAGGGGGTCAAGGTTGTTGTGTGGTGATAGTTTGTGACGGTTTGGGGGTGGCGCCACCACCTAGGAATCTTGTGGCGGCACTAGGGTTCATGTTTTTAAATCGATATTCGACGGCTTCTAGGCAGATTCGAGGGAAGGGTTTGGATATCTAGGAAGAAGAGGTCGAGGGGAGTGTTTAGTGTTAAGATGGAGGCCATTTGCAGTGGTACCGCCGTATACGGCGAAGGTGGCGGATACTGTTTCGATTATTCGACAAGTTAGGGTGGGATTTGAGGGAGATGGGGCATGGATTTGGAATGAGGAGAGGAAGGCAATCAAGTGGTGTTAATTTTGTGGCCTTTGGGTGATCACCGTAGGCGGAGGCGATTTCCGGCTGGCGGTGAACAGTGGGAGGCGGTGGCGTTACAAGGTTTCTGAAGAGATGAGGGAAGGGAAGGGAATTGGGGTCTCAGGTTGGGGAGGGGGGGTTTGGGTATATTGAAATTGATCAATTAATGTGGACCGTTGGATCAACAGGAGCCAATGGTCTAGATTAATCAGGGGGGCAAAACGGGGTCATTTTAGCGTTAATGGGGGTGGACCGGGTGTGAGAACGGGTCGGGGCTAAATACGAGTTAGGGTGAAAGATTTTGACCGTTGGATTGAATTTATCCAACAGCTTGGATCGATCGACACCAAACGGCGTCGTTTAATTGAAGCTAAAGATGGACTGGACCGAGACGAGTGTGGACTGGTTTTGGGTATGGATTTGGCCAAAAATCAATTGGGCCAAGGGAATTCGGCCCAATTTCAGTTCTTTTTTCTTTTTTATTAATTTTATTTTATTTTCTTCCTAAATTAATTTTAAAATTTAAACCAAAAATCTTAACTCAAATTATAAAACAAAAATTGAATTAAAAGTATTAATCCACTTTAAATAATTTTTATCACAAGTAATTAAATGCTAAAATACAAATAATCACACAATTTGACATTAAACACTGAAAAATGCAAAATACATTTTTTTATGATTTTCATTCTTTTTGTAAAAAAATTAATTATTGATTAATTCAAAAATATTGATTTAAATTGTAAACACGATTACAACATATTTTTTTTTTTGTATTTTTATTTTTCTATTAATTTAAACAACAAACACGCACACACAAGTGCTAACAATTACTAAATAATATCACAAAAAATTCACCAAATTGCATGCAATAAAACAAACATTTTTGTTTTGATTTTGTGGGAGTAATTTATGTGAGTCAAAACTCACGTGCTCACAAAGACAAGGTTGAGAAAATCTTGACAAGGGTTTTACCAGTAACTTGGGAAAGCAAAATCACTGCTATTCATGAATCAAAGAACACTGCTACTCAAGTTGGATGAACTTATTGGAAACCTTACTGCCTATGAACTGATAAGGCAAACCATGAAAATGGATGCACCCAAGAAGGAAAGGAGTCTGGCTCTCAGAATAGCTGAAGGTGCAGATCTGGAGGATGATGAAATGGCCATGATCATAAGGGATTTTAAAAAGTACCTAATGAAAGGAAATGGTTCTTCAAGAGGTACAACCTTCAACAAACTAAGGGCTCCTGAGAAATAGACTAACGAGGGTTGCTACAAGTGGCAAGACTGATCACAAACTGTCCTCAGTGGGAAATTGAATGGAAGAAGAAAAAGGCTGAATGAAGAAACAAGTTCAACCCAAAAGGAACAAAGGATCAACAAAGGCAATGGTTGCTGCTTAGGGAGAAACATTAGATGAAAATTCAGAAGATGAAGCAGGAGATGAACAAGCATTTATGGCCATCGGAGAATCAGATGATGAACAATAGATAACTGTGCTTCATCTTAAAGACAAGATTAAATTTATGTCTAAAGAAAGGTTGTTTGAACTATTGCTAGACTTCATCGATGAGTCTGAAATAATTAACAATGAGAAGGAAGATATTTCTAGGGAGTGTATGATCTTAAAAGCCAAGTGCAAAATCTAGAATCTAGGGCTAATGAGAGTGACAGTAAAAATGTTGAGCTGAAGAACCATTTTCTTGAACTTGACATCAATATCCTAGGACTTAGGTCTGAAAATTTAAAACTGAAATTAGGAAAAGGTAAGAAGAAAGCTGATCATACACATCTCACCTAAGAAGAAACCCTAGGAAAAATATAAGATGAGTTGTACAGGAAAGACGAGCAGATAAGAGTCTTAAAAGAAGACCTAGGGAAGGTAAAGCATGAACTAGAAAGAACTTGCAAATGGAATAAGACTTCTGAACCCCTATCCTAGCTACAAGAACATCACAATAGCAACAAAAGAGGGCTTGGCTATGGGACCCAAGCACCTAAATGGGACCCCAAAAGCAAGTACCTCACTCTTCCTGAAGACAAAATCTACACACACTGTAGCAAGATTGGCCATTACAAAAATGAATGTAATGCAAAAGAAAAGGCCAGTCAAAAGAACAAAACTTTTGTTCAGGAGAAAAATAGGCTGCTTGGGTGGGCTAAAAGGAATTTGATTTATCCCTTTGCCTATAGAAAGGGACCCAAACTAGTTTGGTTCCTAAGACTAACCCTTGATTTCTTTTTGCAGGTCCAAGTGAAGGGAAGTAGCCAAATATGGTACATGGTTAGTGGCTGCTCTATTCTTTTACTGTAGAGGTAACGACTCTCTTGACTCCGGCCAATTTCTTCATCGCCGGACGTAATCAGCCTCGTTATTTTGACTAAGCTAAGTTTCAGGTGAGATACAGATGTTTCTGATTTATGTGTGCCGCTACAACTGCTTAAGTTTATTGAAAGTAATTAATTTTTATTATTTGGTGGGAAAAACAGGAAATCTAGTTAATTAGAAAATTCATTGCTTAGGGCTCTCTCATAAGTCATTTTCTGTAGCACTTTTGTGTGTGCGTGTTTTTGCTGCTTCTCTGCACCCATTGCTCAAAACAAAAACAAACAATTAGACCAAACCTTATATTCTATTGCTTCACTTTTAGAATTATAGTTTAATTTAACGGATCAATTTTTTTCCTGATCTGATTTATGTTTTCAGTGCTTTTGATTATTTAATCTATAGATCTGGTCAACGATTTATAGTTTTGATCTGTTCATTTTGTTGTACCACGGTAGCACTTGGTGAATTTTGTGCAGTTCTCTACTTTTTCCCTACATTCCCCTGCTACTGTCGGGGCTACACCAGTGGTAGTGGTGATAGCCCTTTTTGATTTTTGGTTCGTGGTATTTTTTGTGTTTTCAGGGAAATTCTCAAAGTTGTTGGAGACAAGTTGGAGCACGAGAACTAGCAAAGGAGAGCAACTAATGCTAGTGTCAGCAAAGGGCGGTGGGAAGCGGTGCATGAGCGTACGACTACATCGAGTACAGCAAATCAATCACAAGTTTTGTTCTCGGGAGTTGGTACCTCCCATTTTACTGTTTCCCTTTTGGTGTTAGCTAAATTAATGTTACTTTAGTTCGCAATAGTTCAATTATTTAACTAGTGTGTTAATAGTCACTTGTTTCCTTCTAGTTTGATTCATTGTCCATTGTGCACTAGCGAGCCTTCTTTATATTGTCGTAGGTGTAGTGGCTGTAGTATGGGATGATAGAATAAGGGCTTGTCCTTGGGTGGGGCAGAGTGTGGGGCGGGGGTCATGGGGTGGGACGGGAGGCAGGGAAGGTAAAGGGGGCAAGAGAGCCTATAAGTTGAGAATCGGGTCATGGAACATAGGTTCACTAACGAGTAAGTTTATAGAATTGGCGAAGATTCTTCAGAAGAGGAAGATTAATATAGCGTGTGTTCAGGAGACTAGGTGGGTCGGATCGAGGGCGAAAAATGCGAATGGGTATAAGTTGTGGTGCTCTAGAGTCCCGAGGGGTAAGAATGGAGTAGGTATCCTAGTAGATAACCATCTCAGAGAGTCGGTGGTAGAGGTCAAGCGAGTGAATGATAGACTAATGATTATTAAGTTGGTGTTGGGTGAGTATACTTTAAATGTCGTTAGCGCGTACGCGCCACAAGCCAGCTTGGATGACGAGATTAAAAGGCGCTTTTAGGAGGGGTTGGATGAGATCATTTGTAGTTCTGCCTTCCGAGATGTTATTCATAGGAGGAGATTTCAATGGTCATATTGGGTCGTCCGCAGATGGTTATACTGAGGTGCATGGCGACTTTGGTTTTGGGGAATGGAACGGAGGGGGCACTGCGCTGTTGGACATTGCCAAGGCATTCGATCTGGTGATTGCGAACTCAAGTTTTCTGAAGCGGGAAGAGCATTTGGTTACTTACCAAAGTTCGATGGCAAAGACTCAGATTGACTATCTCCTCCTCAGGAGATGTGACAGAAGGTTGTGTGAGGATTGCAAGGTTATCCCAGGTGAGACCCTCACAATGCAGCATAGGCTGCTGGTGATGGATATTGGTATTATGATAAGGAGGAAGAAGAGGTCAGTACGAGGCCACCCAAGGATTAGGTGGGGGCCTTAACTAAGGATAAAGCTCAGGAGTTGGAAGGAAGGTTATCGGCAATGGAAGCTTGGAGAAGTAGTGGGGACGCAAACACTATGTGGTCTACGACGGCGGACTGTATAAGGAAGGCGGCGAGAGAGGTGTTAGGGATATCTTCGGGCCGCACCGGTGGCGACAAAGGAAACTGGTGGTGGAATGTAGTTGTCCAAGGTAAAGTGGAAGCAAAGAAGGCAGCTTACCTGCGGTTAGTAAGGAGCACTGGCGAAGAAGAAAGGAGAGCGAACAGTGAAATGTATAAGGTAGCTAGGAAGGAGGCGAAGATGGCAGTAACGGAGGCTAAGACAACAGCTTTTGCTCGTCTGTATGAGGAACTGGGGAACAAAGGCGGGGAGAAGAAGTTATTCCGACTCGCTAAGGTGAGAGAGAGGACGACTCGGGATCTGGACCAAGTGAGGTGCATAAAAGATGATGACGACAAAGTTTTGATGGGGGATGACCAGATTAAGAAGAGTTGGCAGACCTACTTTCATAAACTTCTAAATGAAGAATGGGATCAGGATATTGCACTAGGTGAATTGAGGAATGTCAACAGCCCCCATGATTTAAGTTATTGTAGGGACTTTGAGGTCGATGAGGTCATGGAGGCACTACGTCAGATGAGAAGGGGTAAAGCTATCGGGCCAGACAAAATTTCGGTTGAACTTTGGAGGTGTGTCGGTAGAGCAGGCTTGGAATAGTTTACTCAATTGTTTAATGTTATATTCAAGACTAATAGGATGCCTGAAGAGTGGAGGTGGAGTACAATGGTTCCGTTGTACAAGAACAAAGGATATATCCAGAGCTGTAACAACTATAGGGGTATCAAATTACTGAGTCATACCATGAAAGTTTGGGAGAGAGTGGTAGAAATGAGAGTGTGAAGGACGGTGTCTATTTCAGACAACCAGTTCGGGTTCATGCCAGGGCGATCTACCACAGAAGCTATCCACCTTATTAGGAGGATGGTGGAACAATACAAGGATAGGAAGAAGGATCTCCATATGGTGTTTATTGATCTTGAGAAGGCTTACGATAGGGTTCCTAGGGAGGTCTTATGGAGCTTCTTAGAGGCTAAAGGGGTTCCAGTTGCTTACATTAGGGTGATTAAAGACATGTATGATGGAGCTAAGACTCGGGTTAGGACAGTAGGAGGCGACTCCAAGCATTTTCCGATTGTTACGAGGTTGCACCAAGGGTCTGCATTCAGCCCTTTCCTATCTGCCCTGGTGAAGGATGCACTAACTCATCATATGTAAGGGGAGGTGCCATAGTGCATGCTATTTGTTGATGACATAGTTCTAATTGACGAGACACGAGGTGGCGTCAACGAGAGGCTAGAGGTTTGGTGATATGCCCTTGAGTCTAAAGGTTTCAAGTTGAGCAGGACGAAGACGGAATACCTAGAGTGAAAATTTGGGGTTGAGCCGCTGGAAGCAAGAGTGGACATGATGCTTGACTCTAAAGTCATTCCCAAAAGGGGTAGTTTCAAGTACCTTAGGTCGGTTATTCAGGGGATCGGGGAGATCGACGAGGATGTCACACACCGTATAAGGGTGGGGTGGATGAAGTGGAGGTTAGCATCGGGAGTTCTGTATGACAAGAAAGTGCCACCATTACTAAAAGGTAAGTTTTATAGACCAGTGATTAGGCCTGCCATGTTGTATGGGACTGAGTGTTGGCCGGTTAAGAACTCACACATCCAAAAGATGAAAGTAGCAGAGATGAGGATGTTGAGGTGGATGTGCGGGCATACAAGGATGGATAAGATTAGGAATGAAGATATCCGATAGAAGGTGGGCGTGGCACCTACAGAGGACAAAATTCGAGAAGCAAGACTCAGATGGTTCGCGCATATTTAGAGGCGGAGCATTGATGCACCGGTGAGGAGATCTAAGCGATTGGCTGTGACGGGCACGAGGAGAGGCAGATGGCGACCTAAGAAGTATTGGGGAGAGGTGATCAGGAAGGACATAACGCGACTTAGGATTTCAGAGGACATGGCCCTTGACAGGGAATTGTGGAGGTCGAGCATTAAGGTTGTAGGTTAAAGGGAAGTTGTGAATATTTCTACAGCGCACTAGAGTGAGACTAGCCAGTAGGAAGTTAGTCTTATGATGCTACTGGTCATCTACTGATGCAGGGTTTTATCTGCTGGTTATTTTGTACCTTCCACTTATTCCACCTATTTCATATTTCTTATATTGATGTTATTTTATTATGATTCTACTGATGGCACTAATATATCATCTCTTATTGCTTTCTTGATCCGAGGGTCTCCTGGAAATAGCCTCTCTGCCCCTCGGGGTAGGGGTAAGGTCTACGTACATATTACCCTCCCCAGATCCCACTTATGGGATTATACTGGGCCGTTGTTGTTGTTGTTGGATAGTGGCTGCTCAAAACATATAACTGGAAGCAAGAACCAGTTCCTTTCACTTGAAGACTTAAAAGGAGGTAATGTCTCCTTTGGAAATAGGAAGAAATATGAGACTATTGGGTTGGAAAGGTAGGTAAGATAGACTCACACTCCACTGAGAATGTCTACTTGATAGATGGCTTGAAATATAGCCTAATCAGTGTGTCACAACTGTGTGACAGATGTAACCTTGTAGCATTTAACTCTACCAAATGCTTTGTGATTAATCTTACCACTGACAAGATTGTTTTGCAGGGAAAAAGAATTAACAATATTACATTGAAAATTTGTCTACTCTTTCTGAAAATGAACTCACTTGCCTGAGTGTGTTGGACAATGATCCCCTTCTATGGCACAAAAGACTTGGTCATGCAAGCCTGAATCAACTCAACACATTAGTCTCAAAGGACCTGGTGATAAGGTTACCTAATATCAAGTTCAAGGAAAACAAAGTTTGTGAGGCCTATGCAAGGGGGAAGCCGGTAAGATCATCCTTTAAAATCAAGAAAATGTTAAGCACAACCAGGATGATGGAACTGGTTTATATGGATCTCTGTGGTCCAATGAGAACTTTAAGCAGAAGTGGTATGAAATATGTGATGGTACTTGTTGATGATTACTCCAGGTTTACCGGGGTACTGTTCTTAACATCTAAGGATGAAGCATTGGACATATTTACTGCCTTTGTTAGAAAAACTCAGAAATAACCACATAATCAACCTGCATCAATCAGGTCTGATCATGGAACTGAATTTGAAAGTGTTAAGTTTGCTGAATTTTGTGATGAGCATGGTATATATCATAATTTTCTACCCCTGGGACTCCTCAACAAAATGGAGTATTTGAAAGAAAGAATAGGACTCTTGAAGATATGGTAGGACTATGCTTCTTTCTACTAAACTACCTTATAGCTTCTGGGCAGAGGCTGTAAATACTGCATGTTATATCATTAATAGATGCATGACTAGACCTCTTGTAGAGAAGACTCCCTATGAGTTACTTAAAGGGAGAAAACCAAACATATTCCCATCTTAGGGCATTTAGATGCAAGTGCTTTGTGCACAATAATGGAAAGGACTCCCTAGGTAAGTTTGATCCCAGAAGTAATGATGGAGTTTCTTGGGATATTCTTCACATAACAAAACCTACAAAGTGTTCAATAAAAGAACTTTGTGTGTAGAAGAAAATGTACATGTAGTCTTTGATGAAACTAATATTCTGTTTGAGAATCAGGAACATGAAGATAAAGCTATTGGGTTGGTAAAATATTTGAGTGAAGTCTCAACTCAAGCTAAAGTGGCACCAAAAGAAGGAACATGTGATGGAACAGGTTCTTCCATCAAGGGCAACCTGGCAAGGGGAACTGATCAAAGAGGAACTGAAACCAATCCCCTAAAGGAACCTATTCATGATTCTGTTCCTTAGCAACATAACATGGGAGAAAATATCAAACAGAAATCAGTTGGTTATGAAACCTCACAAGTATCAAAGTTCTCATCCCATTAAGAACGTAATTACTAATTCAACCTCTAGAATCAAAACTAGATCACAATGAAAGAATCTGTGTGCTTTTGATGCTTCCTATCTCTTATTGAACCTAAAAATATTGTTGAGGCTTTGCAGGATGCAGATTGGGTTATTGCAATGCAAGATGAACTCAATCAGTTGGAGAGAAGTCAAGTTTGACATCTAGTTCCAAGACCCAAGGACGGATCAATGACACAAAATGGGTCTTCAGAAACAAGCTTGATGGAGATGGAACAGTTATAAGAAACAAGTCAAGACTGGTGGTCCAAGGTTACAACCAAGAGGAGGGTATAGATTATGATGAGACACGACTGGAGGCAATAAGACTTCTCAGAGCCTTTGCAACACACATGGAATTCACTCTTCGTTAGATGGATGTCAAGAGTGCCTTTTTGAATGGCTACCTAAAAGAATAAGTGTTTGTTAAACAACCTCCAAGGTTTGAGAGCGAGAATGTCCTGAACATGTGTACAAATTAAACAAGGCTCTCCATTGACTCAAGCAGGCACCTAGAGCATGGTATGAACGATTGTCCAAATTCCTGCTTGAACATGGCTATAAAAGAGGTAAAAGTGACAGTGCTCTATTCTTGAGGGAAAAAGGTAAGGATCTTCTTGTGGTACAAATATACGTTGATGACATAATTTTTGGGGTAACCACCAACAAACTTAGTAAGGATTTTGCCAAATTAATAGGGAGTGAGTTTGAAATAAGTATGATGGGTGAACTTAACTTTTTCTTAGGCTTACAGATCAAACAAAACCCAAATGGAACCATGATCCATCAGCAGAAATATGCAAAAGAGTTGATCAAAAAGTTTAAAATGGATGAATCAAAGGAAATAGACACCCCCACTACAACTGCCACTAAATTAAACATAGATGAACATGTTTCATCTGTTGATCAGAAGTTGTATAGAGGTATGATTGGTTCACTTTTGTATTTTACTTCCAGCAGACCTGACATAGTTTTCAGTGTAGGGCTTTGTGCTCGTTTTCAGGCTAATCCAAAGGAATCTCACTTGACTGCTGTCAAGAGGATACTGAGATATTTTAAGGGCGCTACTAATTTGTGTCTTTGGTACCCTAAAGGTAGTAATTTCAATCTAGTAGGGTATAGTGATGCTGATTATGCAAATTTCCTTGTGGATAGGTAGAGCACCTTAGGTATGGCTCATTAGCCTGGTTCATCTCTTGTATCATATGCAACTAAAAAGCAAAATTCAGTAGCCTTATCTACTACTGAGGCTGAATATGTTGCTGCTACCTCTTGTTGTGCTCAATTGCTATGGATCAAATAACAACTGATAGATTTTGGCATTGAAGTTGGTTGCATTCGTGTCTTCCGTGATAACACTTGTGCTATAAGTATGACAAAAAACCCTGTTCATAATAAGAGGACTAAGCACATAGATGTTAGACATCACTTCTTAAGAGATAACTATGAGAAGGGATTGATTACCATAGAGTTTTGTGCTACTGATAAACAAATTGCTGATATATTTACTAAAGCATTGAGTAGAGAAAACTTTGTAAGGAACATGTTAGAATTAGAGATGATTAAGATCACCTAATAGGACCAGCTCAAAATGCACAATGAAAAAAAAATTGGCTAGAAAATTTGAACTTGTGTAAATATGTAGATTAATTTGTACTCAGCTTCGTACTGTAATTAGTATACTTTTGTGACATATGTTAATATGACTCACTGTTCTCTTACAATTTTTTTTTCTCTATTATGTTAAATTGAGGCAAGGTCAAGAGAATTTTAAATAATTCTGGTTCATCATTATAGGCTCATCTGAATGCTAAGTTATATTTTCTATAATTTGCACAATTAGAAACCTAAATATTTAAAATCATGAGCAGAAGTCCTACAATGGTTCAACTCCTTAGAAAATTCTATCCGTTAGTTTTGAACCAGTTCCGTCAGCCTTAGGACTCTAAACCACATAAATTGCCTAAAATCTAGGGAAGCCTAACCATTCATTTAAACCTAAAATTTCAGGCTGATTAGACCTCTAATTGACAACTGCTAAAGTTGCCGTTATACATTAAATGTGTATTTCTCTTTAAATACACATCATTACCTCCTTCCCTCTTCATAATTCTAAACCGTCAAAAATCCCTCTTCACTTTCACTTGCCTTCTTCTCCACAATTCTAACTCAAAAATTCTCTAAAGATACCGGCGATCATGACAAATTCACACGACAATACTAGCACTCCTCTACCACCCACGCCCTCTAATTCATCTACCCCTCCTCCACCTAGTACATCTACCAAACCCAGGTCGAGAAGGGTAAAAATGCTGGCTTAGAAAACAGTAGCGTCTGGGACTCTCTCAAAGAAATTAAATGAGAAATTAAAGGCAAGCCAGGTCCAAGACTCTCACTCCTGCTTTGATTCTGAGTCATAGAAATCGGCTAGTGTGGGTGAAGGACCTGGGTCTTCTGATTCTGAGAAGACTCAAGAATCTCCTTCTAAGGTAAGTTCATCTTTGTCTGAAAATTTAGAAACTAGGTTTGTTCTGGTTGGGCCTATCAGGGATGTAGAATTACCTAGGTTACAAAGAAGTGGAGGTAAAAAGAAATCTTAAAAAAGAAAAAGAGAGAGAGGGTGCATGTGGTGAAGAGAGGGGAAATGGGAAAAGTGTGGTTGATCATTTACCCACTGCTGGAGTGTCTGTGCCTACTATCTGTGGGGTTGGACAAGAAAATATAGAAGAGAGTGGCAAAAAGTCAGGGAGAAGTGGTTCTGGTAAAGCTACTGAAGGGTTAGTTAACCTAAGCACACAAGCAGATGAACCTAGTTCATCAACTGAAGAGACCCTAGCAGACTTGTTGAGAAAGGTTGGGGCAAGTTATGATCCAAAGAAAAGAAGAAATCCCATACCAAAAGCCCCAGTGTTGCTAAACCCTCTAAGAAAAGAAAGGCTTCATCCCCACCAACTACTGAAACTTCCTTTCTTAAGGGAAGAGCCACAGGAAGCAGGGTAAAATAGAGTGAGCGTGATCTACAAAAGGCTCTAGCAGAGAGTAAGAAGAAAAGGATGGCTAAAGAAAAAGGGAAGGTGGTAGAGTCCTCAAAGGTTGTGGAAGTTGAGGAGATGGAACAGGTCCATCAGGAGGAGGTTCCAACAGTGGAGGTTCAGACCCCCAAGTTCAAAAAGTCCAAGACTGCTTCGAAGTCTTCATCTATGTCTGAGGCTACTGAACCTTCATTAGCTAAGAGGACAAGGTCTGTAGTGAAAAGTAAACAAGTAAGAATTTCTAAAGATGAGGAATGAAGTGGAGAAGAAGAAGAAGAAGAAGAAGAAGAAGAAGAAGAAGAAGTATGATGGTGAACAAGACAAGCTTGCTATGTTTGGCAAAAGAAAAATTTTGAAGGGCGGATTGCTGAAAGACCTGGTAGAACCAGGAATGATGAGACTGGTGGATGCCTTAGCTGCTCAGGGGTGGAAGGACATGGTCCTTCATGTGGAAGGAAGGCTAGCCAGGAATGAGATCATTGAGTGCATGGCAAATGCTGAGGTTAAGGATGGCAAGGTTAGCAACCTGGTGAAAGGAGTTCAAGTGACATTTGATGCAGAAAAACTAGGAGAGATCTTGGACATACCCTCTGAAGGGTTTGATGACTATACAAAGCAAATGTGGCCTAGTCTGGACTCTCTCCCTACTGCCCTTGAAATTACCAGGAGGTTCTGTGATGCTGAAGATATGAATGAGTCTAGGGCGGTTCAGAAAAGTGAAATGAGGCCACAACATAAAGCCTTGTTTGAATTTTTCAACAAGTGCCTATTGCCCAGGCAGGAGAGAAGACATATAGCAAATTATATGGACCTAGTTTTTATGGAGTTCCTGGAAAGTGGTAGGCAAATTAATTGGCCTGCATTCATTATCAAGCTGCTGGATAGGGTCATCAATGTCTCCAAGGCTCATGCTACCCCATATGGCTTTATTCTGACTACGATTCTAGATAGGTTCAATGTGAATCTAAAGCAATGGGAAATGGCCTCAAGCAAGGATCACTTTGGCATTAATACTCTGATTGCTTGTGACTATTTAGTTAATGCCATCCCAAATGAACCTGGTTCATCCAAGAAGACTCCTATCAACAGTAAAGTCAGGGCTTTAGTTTAGGAATATGAAGCCAAGAATGCTGAGATAGCTAGGCTCAAGGCATATGTGGCAGCTATGGAATCTGAGAGGGATGCCCTCAGAATTGAGCTTACCAAAGAAAAGGAGAAGAATGAAGGAATTCTTCACAATATGCTGAATCTTCTCCAAGCCCAAAATCAACCCTCTAGCTTCCCCAAGCCTTAGGAATTCTAGCTTTTGTCTCTTCAACCTGTCTAGTACCTTCAGTGACTCGGATTGGGAATTTTTCTATTTTTTTCCTCATGTTTTTCAATGTTTTTTTGCTTTATGGTTGTGGATTGTGGTAGCAACATATCTTCTATCAATGATATCTACTGTTTTTCTCTTGATTAATGTTAATCTTTCCTTGATAGTTTAAATATATTTGCTTGATTAATGATGATTATACCATGATTGCACTTGTAGTTGCCCCAGTGGCTATGAATACTTATTGAAATCTGGGGATCACACTTTGTATGCAACTTTTTGATGATGCCAAAAGGGGGAAGAGATATTGTACTTTACACATTCTGAATAAGTGATATTTATAACCTAATTAACCTGGTCGTTGATGATAAGTGAATTTTCTAAACTTTGTATTGATGGTTAAGCTGAGTTCTTACATGATCCGAGTAAGTAAAAGCACATAGTTTGTCATCATTAAAAAAGGGGAATTTGTTGGCCCAAGAATAGATGAAGTTTTGAAGATTGACAAAAGAAATCAGACATGGACTAGGTCTATCTTGTGAAGCACAGTCATGATCAATCTGTACATGTGAGATGAACGTGAAGGAGATAAATCTAACTGATCAAGAAGTAATATATCCTAATCTGATCGAAAAGGTTGCATATTGGATAAGAAGATAAAGACTCCTTACATAAAGAGAACACAATTTAGCAAGAAGATAGTGTTAGAGTTTGAGATCACCTTGAACTCTTCTACGATAGAAGAGTAGTACTTGTATCCCAGTCAATCTCTAATTACTAACCCATTAAATATTAGTGTTGTTCTCTTTTACAAGGAATGCACATAATTAAAAGTTAAACTTAAATTGAGAGCAAAATAGCAAGGCGATTTTGCAAGCAATTTATATATGATCTAAGCGTGCAATCCTAAAGCTACTTGAACGAGATAGAATAACCGGTTCCAAGTGTCTATCTTTTATTCTAGTTCAATTATAGTAGATGATTTAACATTGTATCTTTCAGCTTTCATAGAAGTAATTGTATTAGGTACATAGAGTGTTCAAGTTAGAGTTAACTTGAAGTTGTCGCAACAACTGAGGCTATGTGCCACAACAGGATTAGAGTTAATCCTTAGGTTTACAAAGAGTTTTGTAAATGCTGTATTGGATAAGTGATTTAGTGTAAGTTTGGAAAAATCCTACTAAGTAGTAGGTCGTAGTTTTTTTTCACCTTTTAAGCCAGGTGTTTTCCACATAAAAATCTCTGTGTTCTTTATTTTCTTTATTTATTATTCCACAAACAGTAGTAGTTGGAACACATAGAAGAACCAGGTCCTTTTAGAGTTAAGCAAAAATTGTGTACCACATAAATCACTCCCCTCTTGTGTGGTATTGGCATTTAAAACATTAGATACTAAATTCCAACTCACAAACTTTAACTCTAGATCAAACATTATTCGTTCAGAATTGATTCCAGTGGCTAGGATCAACGTAAATATCCATGTCCGGTTAATATTATATGTGTATGCTAAACTTCATAATTTATTTATGTTTATATAGTTATTCTTATCAACGTATATGAGTCATATTGAAACTCTTCCTCCTTCTCCTATCTCTAACGCATACACCTTATTTTGCAACTTTCTTTATCCTTCTTGCTTCATGTTGGCTGCTTGGAAGCACTACATGTGTCCATCAAGCTCAATAGACAATAATGCACTAAAATAAGAAGATCATTTACAACTTTCAATTACTCTTTGTATGCCAATTTTTGCATTATTTTATTTATTGCATCCCATTTTCTTTTCAGTTTGATTGTGTCATCCCGTTAACTAATAGTAACATTTAGCTTGCTGCATCTACATAAATCTTGAGTACATTTCATATCAAGATTGTGTGTTGGAAAAAATTAAGTTGACATATGGAATTAATTAAATGCTGACATGTCAAGATACGTGGATTAATAAAAGAATGACAGCTGGCAAAGAATAGTTAAAGATTCATGAGCTTTAATAGGCACGGGCAGATATTCAAGAAAACAGGAAGGAACGGTTACGTGGACCTCTTGATAATTTGAAGAGACATCATAAGAATGAACTTAGATAGCAAAAAGTACATATACGTATTATCCGTAATTAATGAGCATCAATGATGGAAAACGTTACAGAATCTTCATGAAACAGTTACGATTTCTTATTATAACGTTGCGTTAAGGACATTGATTACTCATAATGGCTCTGTTATGATAGAAAAGAAACGTATTACTTAGAAATAGCTATAAAAGGAGAGGAATAAACATTTGTAAGGGGACAGAAGATTATTGGAATACATTGATTAACTTTGCCTTCTTTTATTTAGCTATCGTTTAAATCAATTATTCTTATTTGTTCCAAATTTGATTATCAGTAACCCGAGTTTTTCTAAAATATTAGCTTTGACCGAAATTCCTATTTTCTGGTTAAACAAATTGGTTCCGTTACCGGGAATCTGATAATCTACTACTTTCTAAATCGACTTTTTCGTCAAATCAATCATGTCAAATGTCAACGACAACAACCAATGAGACCATCAACACCAAGAGAATCAGCAAGGCCATGGAACTCCAGTCCTTTCCCCACGAAATTCTCCTCGACAATCTCGAGAATGAACTTCTAACGGATCTCAGTCAAATATGAATGATCAGTTTGAAAATGATGAGACTATTAATGAAGCTTTGAAAAAGTTAATCGCTCAACAGGTCAACAATGCTCTTGAGGCTTTCGCTAACCAGCTGCCGGTTGTATCGCCAACACTTATTCCAAACAAAAATACCTTAGAAAATCCTCGTTCAGGACTCGTTAACTCGGGCAGTGGAGGAACTCCTAGCGAATCTCGTGATAGAGGGTCAGGTAACCTAGTTAATTCTGAGTTACAAATTTTTTTACTAACTTTGCAGAAACAGCTCAAGGAGCAGAGCGACCGCATCGAGTAAATACCTGGAGTGCTGCCTGTAATCAAGGGAATAGATATGGACAAATACTCACAACAACCTTGGAAGCCAAGTGCTGCTCCTCTGTCAATTTTGAAGAAATTCAAGATGCTCGATATTCCGAAATATGATGGAACAACTGATCCACGGGATCATGTAACTGCATTCACAACCAATGTAAAAGGCAACGACTTGACCAAGCAAGAAATTGAATCAGTATTGGTCAAAAATTTTGGTGAAACACTCACTAAGGGAGCATTAACATGGTATTCTCTTTTACCCGAAAATTCTATAGATTCTTTTGCTGAGCTTGCAGATTCATTTATCAAAGGACACTCGGGATCTCAAAAAGTTGAAAAAAGAATGGAGGACATTTTCAAAATAGAGCAAGGAGATGCGGAGTTGCTTAGGGAATTCATAGACAGATTCCAGCGTGAGAGGATGGTGTTGCCATGTGTACTTGATAACTGGGCAGCTATGGCATTTGCCAATAATCTAAATGAAAAAAGTTCAGAAGCCACGAGGAGACTTAAGGAAAGTTTACCAGAATTTCCAACAACGACTTGGAATGATGTACATAAAAGATACAGAATAAAGCTGCGGATAGAAGAACATACTATCATTAAATCTCGAAGGGATTAAAGGGTAAGTTCAAGGCAAGCTGAAACTGAAAAAGGTTCGGTAAAAATAGGTACGAACCTTACATGGGACCATAGGAAGAGACTCGCGTTCAAAACAGGAAAACCCAAGGTACGATCATAGATCTAGAGATACAGAATCAGATTAATCATCAAGGTTCAAAAAATAACGAAACTCGCGAGAGACGCGAGATGATGACAAAAGCTCAAAGGCAAAGATCGGCGGTTACAGTTTTAATGTTAGCACATCCGAGTTGGTGGCTATTTTAAGAAGCACAGAAGATAAGGTACGTTGGCCAAAAGAAATGATATCAAACCCGAACAGACGAAATCCACATTTTAGGTGCGAGTTCCACAATGATCATGGTCACTAAATGACGGATTGTAGATTGCTGCAAGGTGAAGTTGAACATTTATTAAAACAAGGGTATTTAACCAAATTGTTTAGTGAAAAGGGAAAGCAAGCATATATGAAGAATAGGTAGGAGCCTCCAAAACCTCATTCACCAAAAAGGACGGTTAATGTCATAATTGGAGGGGAAGCGATAAATGGCGTAACACATACGACAACAAAGAAAGTGTCAAAAATAACAATTACATACGGGAAGCGAGTTTGACAAGTTTTGGAAGAAGATAGTATTATATTTGATGATGCAGATGGCATGCTAACCCCACATAATGATGCACTGGTAATATCTTTACTTGTACATGATACTAATGTAAAATGAGTTTTGGTTGATCGAGGTAGTTTCGTGAATATCATTCGGTTAAGAGTGGTAAACGAGATGCAAGCTAATGATAAGCTGATACCCAATGCACACACCTTGTCTGGTTTTGACAACTCGAGAATCGTAACAAAATAGGAGAGAATACTCACCATATTCGTAGAAAGAGTGGTAAAAGATACGAAATTTCAGGTGGTATAAATGGATATGGCCTATAAAATGATTCTCAGCCGACCGTGGATTCATGAAATGGACGTTGTTCCATCTACCTTACATCAAGTTATCAATTTCCATCATAATGGGGGATACGGCAAATCTGTGGTGACCAACAAGCTTCACGAAGCATTAATCCCATAGCAGACTGAAACGCAAAAAGTGATAAAAAATAGCAATCACAGAATACAGTTGAGGACACATCAACACGAACCTCAACTGAAGATAGGCAAACAAATGTAGATTTGAGGCCTGATACTATTCGGGAACCAGAGAAAAATGAAAATATCAAAACAACGATCGAAGTATTGGAGGCTATTGTACATTGGCCAAACAGAAAAGTCTACATTGGAAACAACCTCAGCTCGGAAATAAAACGT
The DNA here is from genome assembly GCA_026770625.1 of Nicotiana glauca. Lineage (NCBI taxonomy): Eukaryota > Viridiplantae > Streptophyta > Magnoliopsida > Solanales > Solanaceae > Nicotiana > Nicotiana glauca. Next base: position 22,117 of record MU754930.1, on the reverse strand, counting down.
AAGTTGATTGAATTTTTGAAATCTAACGTAAATTTTTTTACTAGATATGATAAGTATATCACCGGAGGTAATGTCCTACAAATTAAATGTGATGACCCGGCCTGTCGTCACGTGAGTTACCGCCCTATTTCCACCATATTATGTTGCTCTATGTTTCAATATCAGTACTTGAGTTGATTGGGTAGAATTGAATTAGTTTTAGTTGGAAATAAGGAACTTAGCCTCTTAGAAGAAAGCTTGTTTTGGATAAGTCAACTGGAAGTTGACTATATAGTTAGAGGGCTCGGATAGGAATTTTGGTGGTTTGGTTAGCTTCGGGGCATGATTTGTGACTTAGGAATGCGATCGGAATTGAATTTGGAGCTCCGGTGTAGAATTAGGCTTGAATTGGCGATGTTTGAATTTTGGGGAATTTCGGTTGATAGGTGAGATTTTGATCCGAGAGTCGGAATGGAATTCCAAGAGTCGTTGTATCTTCATTGGGTGATTTTGGATATGTGTGCAAATTTTTAGGTCATTCAGACGTCGTTTGGTTGGGTTTTTGATCGAATGAGCATTTCGGAAGCTTTGAAGAAACTTAGGCTTGAATCCGATGCGAATTGATGACTTTAGTATTGTTTGACGTGTTTTGACGATTGGAATAAGTTCGTATGATGTTTTGGGATATGTTGGTGCATTTGGATGAGGTCCCGAGGGCCTCGGGGTGATTTCGGATGGTCAAACGGGAAGTTTGGACTTAGGATTTATTGCAGAAATGTAGCAGCTGTTGCAGGCCACTCTTAGCCTTCGCGTTCTCGGAAGGGCCTTTGCATTCGCATAGTGGTAGGTTCTGGGTCATCGCATTCACGGTAGTGGCGTCGCATTTACGTAGAGGGGCCTGGGGGCCCTGCCTAGTTTGTTCAGTGCGTTCGCGATGAGGGAGTCGCGTTCGCGTATGAGGAGGCCCTAGTGCATCGCATTCGCGCCGGGTGCATCTCGTTTGCATAGTATCGGCAGTTAAAGGATCGCGTTCGCGTTTGGGGTACCGCGTTCGCATAGGGTTAAAAGGGTCAGAGACTATCTTGTGCATCGTGAACACGAGGGGGATCTCGCGTTCGCATAGAAGGAAAAACTGGGCGTCCAGAGGGGTTTTTATATTATTTCATCCGCGACCCATTTGATATTTCCTCCATTTTTGAACCACCTTAAGAGCTTTTGGGTAGAAATTGAAGAGCGTTTTGACGGCAATCGACTGAAGGTAAGTCTCGTGACCTAGAAACGCTACTTTATTGAATAATCTACCTTTAATTCTTGGAAAAATTGAGTGAAAATTGAAGAACTAGGGCTTGAGTTTTTAAATGAGAAATTGGAATTTGAGGGAGCATTTGGACTCCGATTTTGATGAATTTTATATGTACGGACTCGTGGCGAGACGAGGAATCCGGTGATGTAAATTTTGTAATTTTTCGAGAAGTGGGCCCGGGGCTCGAGTTTTGCCAACTTCGAGACTTTTGGTGTTTTTCGAGTTCTTTTGATTGGGTTATGTTTCTTTAGCCTATTGTAATGTATTCGTTGTGGTTTGGGCCAGAATCGACGTGCGAGGAGGTGGATTCGAGAGGAAAAGGCATAGCGGACTAGTCCGGTGGCCGGTTTGAGGTGAGTAATAGATGTAGATGATGACCTGAGGGTTTGAAACCCCGGTATATCACACTGTGACGCTATATTGAGGTGAGACACGTACTCTACGATGAGTGCGGGGTCGTTTGTGCTGGAGGACTATGGCTTAGTCCGTCCGAGTGATGCTCGTTGTTGGTTAGAAATTGGTTGGTAAACATCCTACTTGGGTTGTTATGAGTATATTTGGGCTGTAAGCCGATTGTCTGGATCCCTTAGGGATTATTATCACTGTTTCCATGATGTTTAGCATGTTTTCATGATATCAGTCCTGAGTTAAACACTGTCTCAAAATGACTAGCAAATTTCTAAGGTTTTAAACACTAAATCTATAATTTCTGATAATTGGAACTGAAAATGGTAAGTTTGACTGTGCCCGTGTGGCTTGCATGCATATAACTGGACTGATTGTGGATCGGGCTGCATGCCGCAGCGAATGTTACGATGATATTGCGCTTGGTCTGTAGGAGCCCCTCTGGAGTCTGAACCCCCACAGTGAGCGCAGGTACCCAAATGGATCGGGCTGCGCGCCGCAGTCGTCATGTACATTGCATTGCATTCATACATCATTATCTATCTGTTTTACCTGTTATTACCTGATGTTGTTCCACCGTTAAATATGTAGAATTATTGGTTATAGCTTTGCATTGTTATATTTCGGGATTTCTTACTGTCAGCCATTATATATGCCTATTACCACTGAGTTGGAAGTACTCACTTTACTCCCTGCACCATGTGTGCAGATTCAGGTGTTCTGGGAGCTTAGTTGAGCCATTTGCTGCTTTCAGAGCTCTACAGGAGTTGTCGAGGTAGCTGCCTGACGTCCGCAGGACCCGACTCCTCCCCTATCCCTTTATCATTTTTCTACAGTTTTGAACATCTGTATTACTAAAGTTTTATTACTCTGGATTGTTAGAGGCTCTAGACTCATGACCCCCAGGTCTTTGGGAGTTTTATCGGTGTTATCCTGATATTCAGTTTGGTTTCTACATATCAGTTAAATCTTTTAGTTTTATTATTTGTTATTTATATTCAAATAACTATTTTGAGCTTCATGCTCGGGTTGAGGGTGTTAATGGTCAGGCTTGCCTAGCAATTGTTGTTGGGCGCCTTCACGACCGGGATTGGGGTCGTGACATTAAATGAAGATCCATCGTACCCACTTGTCAAACAAAAGAAAAGGAAGCAAGGCTCCTTCAAGAAACAGGTGAGTCAAGATGAGGTGCAAAAACTTTTAAAAAGGGTCTATCCACGAGGTAAAGTATCCAAATCGGTATGCTAATATTGTTGAAGTACCTAAAAAGAATGGTAAGTGGCGAGTTTGTATAGATTATACTGATCTGAATAATGCTTGCCCTAAAGATTCTTTTCCATTACTGCACATATATCAACTAATTGATGCTACTATAGGGCATGGATTGTTAAATTTTTTAGATGCTTATTGAGGATATAATTAGATTAAAATGGATCCTCTAGATGAAGAAAAGGCTTCCTTCATTACGGACAGGGGGGACTTACTGTTACAAAGTCATGCCATTCGGTTTAAAGAATGCCGGGGCCATATATGAAAGGCTAGTGACAAATATGTTCCAAGAACACTTAGGAAAAACTATGGAGGTGTATATAGATGATATGTTGATCAAATCACAACAAACAGGGTGCCATATTCAACACTTGACTGATACATTTCAGATTCTTCGCAAATTTAACATGAAGCTAAATCCTGAGAAATGTGCATTTGGCGTCTCATCAGGTAATTTCTTGGGGTTTCTTGTTTCTAACCATGGCATTGAAGTAAATCCTACGTAGATTAAAGCTATTGAAGAAATTTAGGACATACTCACAAGCAAAAAAGAAGTACAAAGGCCAACGAGGAGAATAACAACCTTGGGCAAGTTTATTTCCAAGTCATCAGAAAATTGCTTCAAATTCTTTTCAGCTTTAAAAAAGAAAAACCAATTTATATGGTCTGAAGAATGTCAACAAGCGCTTACAAATTTAAAGGCATACCTGTCAAATCCACCACTGCTAGCCAAACCAAAAGATGGGGAGAAATTACTTATCTACCTTGCAGTTTCAGAAGTGGCGGTAAGTGCCGTTTTAGTTTGAGAAGACCAAGATAAATAATCACCGATTTATTGTGTTAGCAAATCTTTGCTCGATGCTGAGACTCAATATCCTCATTTAGAGAAACTTGCATTAGCTTTGATTATAACATTTAGGAAATTATGACCTTATTTCCAATGTCATCTTATTTCCACGATAACCGCCTACACCTTACATAATATACTGCATAAACAAGAGTTATCAGGTAGATTAGCCAAGTGGACTATAGAACTAAGTGAATATGACATTACATATCAACCTAGAACTGCAATAAAGTCACAAGTTTTAGCAGATTTCGTGGAAGATTTTAGCCAAGGGATACAGTTAGAAGCAGAAAAAGAACTGTAAATATTTAACGGATCTAATCCAGGTACATGGACCTTATTTACTGATGGTTTATCAAATGTAAAAGGAGAAGGTATGGGCATTGTCCAAGTACCACCTACGGGGCAGAATATGAAGCTGTGATTGCAGGTTTAGAGTTGGCACGAGAGCTTAGAATAGAGCAGGTAGTAATCAAAAGTGACTCGCAGCTTGTTGTTAACCAGATGCAAGGGACTTATACAGCCAGAGAGGCGAGGATGCAGCAGTACCTGGAAAAGGCACAGGATTTGGTCAGGCAATTTCAAACTTGTAAAGTCATGCAGATACCAAGGGAAGAAAATGCTGAGCCAGGCACTCTAGCTAATCTTGCATCTACTGCAGAAGTAGCAACCGAAGAAAATGCTTCTGTGATTCATTTGTTTCATTCAGTACTTGATCAAGACAAAAACAAGGTAAATTATAATAATCTAACTTGGGATTGGAGGAACGAGATTGTCAATATTTTACAGTATGGAATTTTATCCGAAAATAAGAAAAAAAGCTCAAGAACTTTGAAAAAACTGCTTGCTACTATTTAAATTAAGTCAATCTTTATCGAAAAATGTTCGGTGGTCCTCTAGCAAGATGCCTCGGGCCTTCTCAAACATAGTACGTGATGAGAGAAATACACGAAGGACATTGTGAAAATCATGCTGGAGGAAGATCTTTGGTAAAAACCATGATTAGAGCCGGCTATTATTGGCCAAGAATGGAAGAAAACATGGAAAATTTTGTGGCAAAGTCTGACAAGTGACAAAGATATGGTAACAACATGCATCGACCAACTGAATTATTACATCCGGTCATTGCACCATGGCCTTTTTATGAAGTGGAGGATGGATTTGGTAGGTCCACTTCCACAAACCAAAGGAAAGGTAAGTTTTTTATTAGTGCTCACTGACTATTTAACTAAGTGGATAGAAGCGGGAGCTTTCAAACAGGTACGAGAGAAAGAGGTCAGAGACTTCATCTGGCAGAACATCATATGGCTATTTGGGGTGCCGAAAGAAATCGTATGTGATAACGGCCCACAATTTACAGATGCACAGATCACAGAATTTTTCCAAAGTTGGCCAATTAAAAGGATTACTTCAACTCCTTACCATCCGGTGGGTAATGGACAAGCTGAATCAACAAATAAAGTCATTATCAACAACTTGAAGAAAAGCCTGGAAGAATCTAAAGGCAATTGGCCAGAGATACTACCTGGAGTCTTATGGGCTTACCGAACAACAGCAAAAACAAGTACGAGAGAAACACCATTTTTACTTATATACAGAGCTGAATCCTTAATTCCAGTCGAGATAGGGGAACCAAGTACGATATATACTCAAACTACTAAAGAATCAAACAAAGAAGAGATGCGGGTAAACCTAGATTTACTTGAAGAAAGGAGGGAAACTGCACTAATAAGGATGGCAGCACAAAAACAAGTTACTGAACGGTATTACAATCGGAAAGCTCGTCTCAGATACTTCAAGATTGAGGACTACATATTCAAGAAAGTTTTCCAATCCACAAGGTCAGCCAATGCAGGAAAGTTAAGTCCAACTTGGGAAGGGCCTTATAAGATTCATGGTATCGCATAAAAAGGAGCATACGAGCTTGAAACATGGATGGCAAGATTCTACCTTCAAATTGAAATGTTTTTCATCTAAAGAGATACAACTTCTAAGGAAAGGAAATAGCAACGGGCATGTATCCTCACTAACGATTTTTATTTTTGAATTATTAAAAATTTTACTAACAATTTTAGATGATAGGTAGAAAGCTAACCCTCACTAAATGATGAATTATAACCTAAAAGACACGTGGAAAGAACATAATTCCCGGTCTAGGGCTATAACTATTCTGATGGAAATTTGAATGGGTTAAGCAGTCTTCATCTAAAATCGCACCTCCAAGTCTCGTATGTTTTTCCTTTTTAGGAAAAGGACCGTATGGAAGGAATAATCAAGTGCTCGAGATTTCATACTTCAAAGCTCAAACACTTGGGGGACTATATAATATACATATAATATATGTATAAGGAAGAAAAAAAAAAGCTGAAATCAATTAAATTTCAAGTCAATTCAAGCCTAAAAGTCTACTCATCAAATATCAAGTTCAGAGCAAAGTCACGAACCAATAACACAAGCCTGATTAAAAAAAACCTGTGAAGAATACACTCGTGGATACAGATTTCAAAATCTTACGATGTTTAGGTTAAAGACAGTATTTAGCCATGGGCCATAAAGAAACCCTTGGATTTTTTTTGCAAATCTCTTTTAAAGAAAACAGTTACGGAAGAGTAATAGAAGATATTTAAATGCATGTAAAAACATTATTTAGACTTGACAAAGTTCGAATGAAAACTTTATCAAAGTTATTTCAAGAAACATGTGTGTTCCTATTTCTTCTTTCGTATGTTTATACCATTATGAAGTTGAGACGTCTTCTTCATTAAGTGTCATATATAAAAGGGCCCTCTTTTATAATTCATGTTTGATTCAAAGATCCATGAAATTAATAAAGCATTTCTAAAAATGCAAAAAGTCAAAAAGGGTAAGACAAAAACTAGCGAATTAAAAACAAGACCTTGGACTTATAAAAAAAATAAGGCAAAAGAGTATAATAGAAACTCGAAAGGATTAAGTTAAAACGAAAACTTTTTAATATTAAGCTAAAATTAAGTATAAACTTTGTCATAAACTGATTGTTATTTTTACAAAAAACACCGAAAAGACCTGGGGACTTGCTATCACCAAAAACACAACCCCCAAAATGGGACCAGGGGTAATACCGCATATTCCAACAAAAACAAAAGGAGTCAAACTTCACAAGTAAACTTTCACTGTGGAGTAGGAGAAGAGTTCAAAACAGCATCTACAACAATAGAAGGCTCGATTTGGTTTGAAGAAGCCGGGACATATACCGTACTAGGATCAGCTTCAACGTACTCGGGAGTATCAACCATGGGAGAAGAGAAACTTTGGCCTTGCTAAGTTTTTTCAATGGTCTCTTTAATCTTTTCTAACTCAACATCCACGTTAAATCCTTCTTGGCTAACCTCCATAAGGGTATCATGGCGTGTGTTCAATATAGCCCAACTTACTTCGACAACAACTTTGTCCTCAAGAGCCTCGTAGTCTCTTTCCCAGTGGTCAATTTCACTTTTGAGCTCCTGCCTCTCAACTAAAACAACATTGTAAGAAGACTGTAAAGGGGCAAGTGAATTCTCAAAAATTTAACCTTGTCAAAAGAAACTCGCAGAACTTCTTGGGCCTGCGTGAGTGTTTGAACAAGCTCACCAATATAAACTTCTTTGTCATTTAGAAAAGCTTTAAGGCCTTTGATCTCTTCCATATCTTTGGGGAGGTTTTCATCAAAAGAAGATTCAAGGAGATTCTTATCCTTGGTCGCTTGGTTGGAAGAAGTTTTTTCAGCTGCCAATTTTGATGCCATGACTCTCAACTGCTGCTCAAATACATTTGCTTTCTTTTAAAACTTCCATCTCAAGCTGAAGGCTTTTATATTGCTCTTTACAATTGTCTGCCTCAATTTGGTAATCATGCATTAATTACTCTGTATGGGAAACCCTTTTCATCATCTCCGTACCGATGAATTGATCTAAAAAGGGGGAGAGGGAGTTGGGGTGAGAGGTAAGAATCCTAGTAAAAGGAGAATGGAATAAATCATGAAAAGAAATTAATATCTTCAGTGACGACTGCACGATATCATTCATCCAAGTCAAAGAACTATGACTTTCTAGTTTGGACTTTTCAGCAAGACCAATCAAGGGTTTCAATCATACGTCAGCCCGACCTGATTTTTTCAAAAGACTACTATCGGCAGGGAATTCAATGGTAATCTGCTTCATCACTCTACTTCCACTTGTAGAACCATCTTCGGTGCGAGAAATAGTAGCAGTGAGGACTATAGAGGAAGTCATAATAGCTTGAGGTGGGGTAGAGACACCAACAGTAGGAACAGGTAAAGAGCATTCCACTAGGATAGACAGGGGGAAAGAAGTAAGAGGTACTTCATTAGATACCAAATCAAAACTTTCACTATCAAATCCACGTGAAAAAGTTGTTCATCAGAGTCACGAGATGCCATAGGAGTACTATCGTCAAAACTCACTAAGGTGGATTCAACAGGCTCGATTGTCGCGCCCCCTTTTTCTCGCGAAATTAGGTTTATAACATTTGGAATGAGAACTCATTTTCTTTTGGGAATTGGGTTTAAGAGAATTGAAGAGTCACCACCTAATTATTTAAGTGCATTAGGACACTAAGAAGAGTTTTGTTTGGATAACCAGAGATTGGGTAAGGGCTTGAAATTATTCCAGGGTGAAGGTTTTAGGCACCCCTCAGAATCTACTAGTGTGGTTACCAGCCAAGCTACTGTTGTGACTTAAGGTACAAGTAACACATAGGCAAGTAAGACTTCAAATAAGAGGAGACTTATCACATAAAGGCTAGAAATAAATAAAGCCGGAAAGCATTGGAGAGAGTTTATTTAGAAAAAACATTTTAAAAGATTTAAAAGAAATAAAGAACAAAGGAAAGGGGGCCCTAGGTTTATTAATAATATGGATCACCTCATACAACACCCGGTAATCACTTATACATGTGGTGTTATCACGTGGTCATCGTATCCATATTTACCCTTTCCCACCCCATTAAGGTATCAAAGCGCGGAATAGTCTCGTTTACTTATTGCATGCTATTACCCGCCTCGAATCTATCAATCCTGGAGGTATTTGGGATTATTAATCCTAAAGGGAGGAGATTTTGGGCTTATTTGTGGTTTCAAAAGGTTAAAAATACTAAGACGACAAAACAAAACACATATAGCAAGTTTGGGGGAGAGCATATAAACAAATAACAAGGCTCAGACAAACCTCCTTTAAACCAGAGAAAGCACATAGTTTAGCATGTCTTACACGTACTGTTTAAGGTCTAATTAAAACTTAAAATTTGAGGCAGACTGATTTATTACATAGTTCAGATAGGAAGCCCGACTCCGACCTGCCTATTGGTTGTAGTTAATAAAATCTGATTTGGTTTATAAACTTATCCTATAGTTTGCCTAAGTGTTAGACGGAACCTACATGCATGATATCTACTGATTTCAGAAATAAAGGAGAAAACTGATTGTAGATTGATTTAGAAAAAAAGAAAGTTGCCAGTTTAAGGCGAGTTTTAGCAGAAGAGCATAAGTTTTGCAATTGGTAATGCATTACTCCTGATGGTTTTAAACTTACCAACGAGTGAGGCGATTCAGATTTGAATTATAACCCCTATAGGCATGCTTTCTATGTGTTTGCCAACTTAAAAACATTGTTATAGACATAGAAGAGTACTGAAATTCTACAACATGATATCTAAGCTTTGCGTGATATCTGATTACATTTTTTGGTTATTAGGACCTATAGACAAGTTTACCTAGTGAAAAGCGGGTATGCAAGAATAAAAGAGGACCTATAGGCATATTTTCTACGTGTGCATGTAGAAGCTATAGACATAATATCTACATGAAAGTGCAGGATCCCTATACTAATGGTATCTAAATAAGAATGTTGAAGTTCTTATAGACATGGTAGCTATATGGAAAATGCAAAAATCTTATAGGCATGGTAACAATATGAAAAGCAAAAATCCTATTGGCATGATAACTATATGAAAAATGCAGAAATCTTATAGGCATGACAACTACATGAAATGCTGAAATTAGACATCCTAAAGACATGGTATCTATATGTGAGCATGCAAGATTCTTATAGACATGGTAGCTACATGAGAATGCTGAAATTAGACATCCTATAGGCAGGTTATCTACCCTTTGCATACATAGTTACCCTTCCCTTTATCACTAACCAACCCCGAAAGTTTATTACAACCCAAAAAAATGAGGTAAAGGAAAATACATTATAATGCAAAAATTACAACCAAGAAGAGCATGATTCAGACTTCCTGTCTGAAGTATGAAGTAAAGTAACTCCCAAGATCAGATTTCAAAAGCCTTTCTCTTATTTGGGGTGTGTCAGAGTTCCCTAAGATCCTCACATGGACTCCGAGCAGTGCTTACACCCCAAATATATTACCAGACTAGGACATAGTGCAGCGTGGAAGAGCCAACCCTCAAGTGTCCAAGTTCAGAGGGAACTCAAGGTCCTAAGGCAAGGCTCACAAAAGGGGGGCAGAACTTAGGAACTAAGAGGGAGAGTGCAAATGTAGAATTCCGAAAGGGAAAAGGGGAAGGGAAACAATACACATAGGGATATAGGGAATGGGGAGTTGCAAGAGATAAAAGTATGCTAGTGGGCGTAACCTAACAATGAGAGATGATGGCACACCCATAAGCCTACTAGAATAAATTGTTTAGAGGTTAGGATCCCCTAAGGGATTAAGTTTAATCCATAGACAATAACTTGCATATTGCCATGTTTTAAACATGTAACTCACAGCACATAAAGGGAAATAAGGGATAGGTATTGTAACGACCCGACTGGTTGTTTCGAGCCCTAGCGCGTCGTTCAGCAGTTTGAGACTATGAGAAACGTCATTTCAGGTATTGTGACTTGTTTGCATGGTTAGAAATTTAAATTCAGGAAGATCGGAGTTAAATTTAAATGAAAATTCTCATTTGAGAAGCTTAAAGTTGAAAGAATGAACTAGGATTGGATTTTTGAATTAACGATCTCGGAATCGGGATCTAAAGGTTCCAGTAGGTTTTTATGATGATATCATACTTGAGCGTATGCCCGGTTCGGGTTTTGGATAACCCGGGAGCGTTTTGGCGCCTATTATGGAAGTTAGCATTTTGGAAGAAATTCTTAAGTTTGGCTTGGAGTGCATTTCAGTGTTATAGATGTCCGTTTGGGATTCCAAGACTGTGAATAGCTCCGTATGGTGATTCTGGAGTTGGGAGCGTGATCGGAAGTGAATTCGGAGGTCCGTAGGTCATTTTGAAGCCATTTGGCTAAAGATAGAAATTTGAAGGTTTTTGGGAAGTTTGACCGGAAGTGGACTTTTTGATATCGAGGTCAAAATCCAATTCCGAAAGTTGAAGTAGGTCCGTAATGTCAAATATGACTTGTGTGCAAAATTTGAGGTCAATCGGACGTGATTTGATAGGCATAAGTATCGAAAATAGAAGTTGGAAAGTTCAAAGTTCATAAAGTTTGAATTAGGGTGTAATTCATGGTTTTAGCATTGTTTGATGTGATTTGAGGCTTCGAGCAAGTCCGTAATGTGTTATGGGATTGGTTGGTATGATTAGTTGGGGTCCCGGGACCTCGGGTGGATTCCGGGTGGTTAACGGATCAAAAAATATATTTTTGGGAAGGCTGGTGTTGCTGGTTGTTGGTATATCTGCTTCGGTGGAAATGGGACCACAGAAGCGAGGAAGTAATCGCAAAAGCGGTTGGGAGTAAGGTGAGCTGGGATTGCAGAAGCGGTCAGGAAACCGCAGAAGCGGTTCTGCTTAAGCGAAAAATAGACCGCAGGAGCGGTCCAGCCAAATTTGGCCAAAAGCACAGAAGTGGCCCAAAATCGCAAAAGCGGTTTCCGCAGAAGCGGTTATGGTACCGCAGAAGTGGAAATGTCTGGAGGCAGAGGGGTTGATTTAAGTCGGATTTTTGTCATTTCTTCTTCATTTCTTCTTCATTTCTTCATGGCCTGGGTGAATTTTTGGGGAGCTTCAAGAGAGGAGTTTTGTCGTCAATGTTAAGGTAAGTTATTCCTATCTATTTTGAGTTAAATACATTAATTATGTATGGATTTTAGTATGAAAATGGGTAGAAAATTGAGGTTTTGGTGGGAAACCTAGAAAATTATATTCTTGGAATTTAGCCACTATTTTGGGTATGGAATTTAGAGAAAATTATATATTTGAGTTCCTAAGGTCATGGGTAACCTTTATCTTCGAAAAGTTTTGGATTCCGGGCATGTGGGCCCGAGGGCATTTCGGTCAACTTTCCAATCGTGGTTAGGAATTGCTATTAATTAGTTTGTAATGAATATTTGAGCATATATTAATGGATTTGCGTAACCATTGGCTAGTCTTGGAGCGTGGTGCATCAATTGGAGTCCTCGAAAGAATGTAAAATGCCTGTTTTGAGTCTTCGGAGCGAGGTGAGTCTCCTTTATAATCTTGTGAGGGGGAATTTACCCTATAGGTGAAGTAATTGATTATGTGCTCCTATTTGTGGGGGGCTACGTACACACGAGGTGACGAGAGTCCGTGCGTAGCTACTATTATGCTATTGTCCGGGTAGTTAGGACCTAAAAGCATGTTGTACGTGGATTAATTATGAACCCATTGATAACTTGAATTGTTTAAATCACCTTTGATTAGTAAACGAATTGAAAAAGAGATTAAACATCATTTCCTGAATTGTTAAACAGAGAATTGGCTTATTTGGATAATTATTTCTCGATAAAATTCTAATTGGCTATCTGAGCATGTATCTTACGTGTACCTGCGTCGCATCGATGATTCGCGAGCAGGGTGATTGTTTATTTTATGTTGACTGCGTCGCATGGATGATTCATCAGCAGGGTAATAGATCGCATTAAACTAATAAATGGATTTCTAAAAAGACGTAAGCTTTATTTTCTCAAGTTATTAAAGAGAATTGGCCTTTCTTGGATAATTGCTCCATGTTGACTTCTTGACTGATTGTCTGTCTGTGTGTGATTATTTTGGAACGGGCCGAACGCCTCAGCAGATTAATAGATGCATCTATAGGCGCGCACATTTATTTCTGTTGGATCGGGCCGTCACCTCGGTATGATTTGCGCATGCTTGTATTGCTGCCTGGAATTATTTAAGCGATTACATACCTCACTCTGGCTCGAGATCATTTTGTTAATAATGAAAAGAAATCTTGGAAAATTTCCTATGAAAGAATTTTGTGTTTACTTGTTTCCTCTATCTGGATAAAAATCAGGTTAGAAAATAAATCCATTGTTCAATATGTATATTAAGGATGAATCATTATTGGACTATTAGAGAGTGTTAAGATTGACCATCTCGTCTCTACCCCTTCGGGATTAGGTGGGACACTCACTGAGTATACGTTGATTAAGTACTCATACTACACTTCTGTACATTTTTGATGCACAGGTATATATATCTCTAGCAGCCTACTGGGCGTAGCAGCACAGACGTTTCTAGGACTAGGTGAGCTGCATCATTCGAGGTGACCGCAACTAGGGTAGTCCCTTCCAGTGTACTGTATTTACTTTCCATCCACTGTATTCCGGACGGATGTTGTACTTATTTTCCTTATTAGTAGTTGCTCATGCACTTATGAAACCGGGTTTCTGGGATGGTTTGAAGTATTGTGTTAACTGTTCAACATTTAAATTTGATTTGAAACTACATCCTTTGAAAATTTCTTAATAATGAAGGAAAAATCCTGGATTTCAAATGTGATAAAATGAGATTTAATTAAGTATTTGGGTTGGCTGGCCTGACGGCGGTGTCCGGTGCCACCACGACCCTTAGTGGATTTTGGGTCGTGATAACATGGTATCAGAGCACTAGGTTCCTGTCGGTCTCACGAGTCATGAGCAAGTCTAGTAAAGTCTCGCGGATCGGTACGGAGACGTCTGTACTTATCCTCGGGAGGCTACGGGACTGTTAGGAGTACTTCCCTTCTTGATTTCCTTTTCATGTGGTTCGATTCCTTTGGGGCTTATGCCTTTGATTTCTTCCTACTCAATCTTACGAGAGCGCTTGTTATAAATCGAAAGTTGAAGAATTGAAATGGCACTACAAATATGGTGTGGGATGATTTTTCCCGGTATAGTTGATTGGACTATGGTAGTCGCATTAGGGAGTGATATTCTATTGTTTCAGCTCAGTAACAGAACTTCTAAGAGCCACGAGGCTAGGCACAGGTTGCCATGATGCTTACGAGCGATTATTCCGTAGTGTTGTTGTAATGGTAGGGTGTTGCCCACGTGTCGGGGTAGTGAATGAATTGAAAGGAGGTTTACTCAGCGTGTAATCAAGGGATTCAGTATTTTATTCCCGGCAAGGGAAGTCAATCGAACTAAGGATGGTCAGGTGTGGGCTGGTGGAAGTAATGAGGCTTGGTATTTGCAAGCGTGGTTGAGCTTTCTTTTACGAGAGGGTGTCGTGGTCCTAATTGAACGTACTAAGTTGTTGGTGTTATAATCTGCTACAATTCGACTTTATGACAGGATATTGTGAAATAATATTGGAGGTACGACTGTCAGATATCGCATGGTGCATGGTTTAGGATTGAATTAGAATTTCTAATGTTGATGGCTCGAAAAAAAGGACCTTTGGAAAGGTTTAAAGTTAGCGGCAATGGTAGATTCAAGTGCCATAAAGATAGATTTCATTTAAGGCAACAATTGAGAATCAAAGTATGAGGAAGGACATGTGGGAAGTGCCAGGCGGTGTTTAAAATTTCTAGAAGACCAAGTATAAGAAGCAAGGTCGAGTGACCAATTAAGGAGATGAGTTCCGCCAAAGTGGGAGAGTGGCGGGTATTGCATATGTGCTTGGTAGTAGGAAGACTACGCATCCTAAGAAGAGTTTGGATCGAATTGGGGATTTTAATGATCAGTGATTAAAATCTGCGGGTATGATTTGAAGTACGGGCTATTATGTGGCAAAAGATTGATATGGTGGAAAGGAGCTGCTTGAAATGGAGGAGGGTGCAGCATAACCCTGAGATGTTTCTGCATATTTAATTGATGTCCGCGAGGGGCGAATGGACTTGTGCAGCTGGAAGGTGAGCTCAGACTCAGGATGGGCTATGAGTGTCGTAGTGAATGTACCTTGTGCAGTGGCGTGGGAAGATATCGGGAGGTGATTCCCCTAGATGGGTTATTCCCTGTGAGCAGATTAGCGGTCGCGTGGTTGGCGAAGCTTCTGCAAGGAATTATATTAGTTGTTCAACGAAGAGATCGGTCGTGCAAATGTGGATGATGACTCAAAATATGAAAGATGGTTATTTACAGGAAGATCCCGAGAGATTTTGATAATTGGTGGCACGAGGTTAAGTCAATGAGAGGTAAAAAGGTCGGGCGAACTCAAGAATTGGGAAATGATGGCTTCAAGCTAAGTGGGAGAGTCCCACCGCTTATGATTGGGCTGTATGAATAACTACTTGCGTGATTCTGGTTATTAGCATATTGATGGATTATTTCAGCTATGAGAAAAGACCATAAGTAGTACATTTAGCGGAGGAATTATTAAGTATGTGCTATGGTTAGCCTTATAGGCTCATGTTCGAACTTGGGGAAAAGATTCAGAATTTATGCCTTGCATAGAACCGGGTTTAAAGTGGAGTGGTTCTGCCAGGTTCTTTGTTGAGAGGGTATTAATATGCTAGAAGATTTATGGAGTCGATTATATTCGGGATCAAGTCAGAGCGGGTGGCTCTCAGTAACGGTCCTAGTGAATTCAAGAGGTAAAGTATGGTGCCTAATGATGTCGAGCTTGTAGGTACAATTGAGAATCAATCTTTGTAGCAGTTATGAGAAGAGCGCAGAATGTTCCGGTATGTTTGGCTTGTGGTGTAGCATTTGGGTGTTATGAAATAGTTTGTGGGAATTGAGACAACCTAGTCTCGTGATTCAAGGACACCCGGGGTGAGTGTAGACGGAGCATGTTATGTGTTGAATGGAGTTAGTCTTATTTTTTTAGGCAAGTAAAGAGGAATTGGAAGAAGGTAAATTGATTAGCCATAGTTGAATTGGCATATTGGGGCCAGTGATCAGTTCTGTCTGTGAGATCAAGTTATGTGTATTATTTGTGGCGGTACGCGTGAGGCGTGTCGGCCACCGTAATTGATGTTATTCAGAAGCATTCTTCTATTATGGCTTATTAAGTGGAAGCGAATTCCTGAAGAGATATGGTGGCTAGGACCATTACTTGCAGAATTGCACATTCTACGGTTATGGAAAATTACCCATGTATTGCTATGATTCTCCTGAAGTGAGTTAAGTGCAAGGTTCTTATATGATGAAATGTGAAAATATTAATGAATTCGTAGTTATGATGAAAATCATGTTCTATCGTATATTAGCACATTGGGTGCAGAGAGTAGCATAGAAATTCGAAGTGAGGATTAAGGTTGCAGTTTGTTGCTGGTAAGGATGTCACGGGCTCGGATGAGCAAGGAAAGGGGTGAATGATTAAAGTAAATTAGTGTTGTTTTCGGCGCCACCTGAGATCGATGTTTTGTGAAAAAGGCCTTGCATCCTGGTTAAGGATTCTTGATCGCTTTTTAGCGTTAGTGCGGCCAATGGTTTGGATGAGCGGACCCATTATTTATTTCGAAAGATTGTGGGAGCGTGTCCCACGGGAAGATTGTATAAGCGTGACATGTAGTCACTTGATTGGCTAAAGATTTAAATCAAGTATGATGATTGTGGTAATATCATTAATTTGAGAATTTATGCCTGGAGGGCACTTTGTATATTGGGTTATGAACTGAGGAGGTTGCTCCGGTTATGATGGTTATTCTTACGTGATATGAGGCAAAAGGGAGTTACTATGGACCTTTGAAAGGTCATTGGCCAAGTTGGTGCAATCAGAAATCGGCTTGAGATTGGTGGATTGATTTATTTGTGAACAGGGCTTTATATCAGGCCAGTTGTGTTCATTTCAGCTAGCATTCCCTATGGAGGAACAGTCGAGGTATTATTTTGTCATCAGCTATTCCAGGTAATGATGTATTGCGCCGTATGAGTTGTGAGATGGTTTAGTAAATTCTTATGTGTTACGGTTCCGCGTGGCGATGATGTTATGCGAGCAAAATGGCTCTTGAGATTCAGATCTTAGATCGCACCTCAGTTGTGCTTGAGTTTTGTAGCCTATGGTGCTATGTGTTTTCTCAGGGATGGTAATATGCACTTAGCGTGATTGCAATCGAAATTCGATATTTTTATTGTAATGAGCAGATTTAGCGCGAAGTGCAATCTCCTTATGTGAGATTTATGTGTGGATCGGGTGGCACGCCGCCATGGGTATGTTATTTGGATCGGGTTGCGCGCCGCAACAGTGTGATGTCGAGTCTAGTTTTCACATGCTCTTTCTTTGTGTGTTTCGCTTCCTATCTTCTAAGGAAAGTCCGTATTAGTGTGGGGGGTAGGTAATTCCTTCCAGAGTTCGATTTTCTATTTGTGTTGTGTTCGGATTGGTGGCCTATTGGCACATTGTGGCGACATATGAGACTTGTGATCGCATTCGGAGTGGCTTATTGCCTGAGAAATTCGCACTGAGTAAGATGAGATTGTGGGATTTTGGATCAGTGCAATCTAATTATATGAAGTATATTAAGGAGCGAAGATCATTATTTGGTTCAGAATGTGGTAATGTTTCTTGTCGGAAGTATAGAATCGATGTTTGGTTGACTCGATAGTTAATTATGAATTTCGGTGTCTCATCCGTCGTGGAGGTATTGTAATAGTTAGAGTAAGACCTATATAGGTCATGAGGTGCAATGGGAGCATCGGATTCGTGGAATTCCGGTTAATTCAAACAAAAATATTATTATGGTCCTATGAGTAAAGCGATGCAAAGTGTGAATTCAACAGAGTTATGCAGTCATGTTTGAGTATAGCGTACAATGTTTGATACGGTGATCGTATGTTGGAAACATGCCTGACATAGAATTTTGGATGTTGGAATTGGGCTCTAAGGCTTAATTGCTTGAGTAAAAGATAATATCTTCGGAATTTATCGAGCTAATGTGCTCAACTGAGTTGTGATAGCACGGGAAGGTGCATGAGGTGCTAAACAGTGATTTTAGACTACTCCAGTGTAGTTCTCAACACATTCGAGGACGAACGTATGTTTAAGTGGGAAAGAATGTAACGACCCGACCGGTCGTTTCGAGCCCTAGCACTTCGTTCTGCAGTCTGAGGCCATGAGCAGCTTCATTTCAGGTATTGTGACTTGTTCGCACGGTCGAAAATTTAAATTCAGGAAGATCGGAGTTAAATTTAAATGAAAATTCTCATTTGAGAAGCTTAAAGTTGAAAGAATGAACTAGGAATGGATTTTTGAGTAAACAACCTCGAAATTGGGATCTAAAGGTTCCAGGTGGTTCGTATGATGATATCGGACTTGTACGTATGCTCGGTTTGGGTTTTGATAACCCGGAAGCATTTTGGCACCTATTATGGAAGTTAGCATTTTGGCGCCTATTATGGTGCATTTCAGCGTTATCGATGTCTGTTTGGGATTTCGAGACTGTGAATATCTCCGTATGGTGATTCTGGAGTTGGGAGCGCGATCGGAAGTGAATTCGGAGGTCCGTAGGTCATTTTGAAGCCATTTGGCTAAAGATAGAAATTTGAAGGTTTTTGGGAAGTTTGACCGGAAGTGG
>MU754923.1:23446-38725 GCA_026770625.1 Nicotiana glauca | reverse complement strand
ATATATATATATATATATATATATATATATGTGTGTGTGTGTGTGTGTGTGTGTGTGTGTGCGCGCGCGCGCGCGCGTGTGTATGTGTGTGTAACAAAGCTAATGGATTACATTCATTCATCATTAGGTTATCAATCGATGAATCAATTATAATATATTAATTGATATAAGTCGAGACGTTTTGTTTTTAATATATATACATGCATCTTATTAGGTTATAAGTCGATAAATCAATTTACAAGTGTATCAATACCTAAAATAACCCGGCCCTGTGTTCCGAGCGCTTATATATATATATATATATATACACACACACACAGAGAGACACTTCAGTATAATACTATAACATATATATAACTTGTTATAGTATTTTAGTATGTGTATATATATAACACACACACTTCGTGCTACTTTAACTACATATATAACATGTTATAGTACATGATATTGTATTTATTATTTGTATTGTAACAGAGTTAATGAATTACATTCATTTATCACTAGGTTATAAGTCGATGATTCAATTTACACACACACACACTCTCTCACACACACACACACACATATATATATATATGTATATATATATATGTGTATATATATGTATATATATATATATATATATATATATATATACGCTTCGTTGTACTACTTTAACTACATATATAGCATGTTAGGGTATATTTTAGTGTATTCATCCCTTGTACTACAAAATTGTTCATGGATTACATTTATATTATTTAGATAGTAAATACAAAAGTGATTTTTAATTTTGACCAATGTTGACCTGAAAAGAGACCAACTTTGGTCACTAATTATCTAGAAATTCAAATTAGCGACCAACTAAATATCCAGAAAATTAAAATTAGCGACTAACAGTGGTCGCTAAATTTAAATAGATTTATTTATATATTATATAATATTTAAATTAATAATATAATTGTTAAACGTTAGAATTGGGTCACAGATTAGCGACCAAAGTTGGTCTCTATCTGCTTCCCCTTTAGTAAGCGACCAACTTCGGTCGCTAACTTTGAATTATACTTATTTATATTTTATAATTTTTTTAAATAATCAAATAATTATTAAAATTTTATAACTGGGTCCCAGATTAGCGACCAAAGTTGGTCTCTATCTGCTTCCCCTTTCGTGAGAGACCAACTTTGGTCCCTAATTTTGAATTATATTTATTTATATTTCATAACTTTTTAAATAATAATATAATTATTAAAATTTTATAAGTGATCCCACTTTTAGTCGCTAATTTTAGTATTTCTTTGACCAAGCAAGTCTGACCGGTCCGGTCAACATTTTGACCAAATTAGCGACCAGCCTTGGTCACTAATGTATTTAAAATAATTATTTAATTATTTTCTCTAATTTAGCGACCAACGTTGGTTGCTTTTCTTGACAAACCAATTTTGGTCGCCAAATTTTGGTCGCTTTTTTTCGGATTTTTAGTAGTGATTGTACGATTCCGTACTAGGCGGTTAGACAATTGTACCAAAAATATTTCTTACTGTAAATTGAAATATGTCTTATTTAAGGTTTCCCTATTGTATAAAGGAGACCACAATCATTTATAACATCGTCTAATCATTGAGCAAAGAATATACTCTCTATTTTTTACCTACTATTCATCAGAATTGTCCTTTTGCTCTACTGCTCTTACTTTACTTTTCTTCCTTAATTGTTCTTATTGTTCTAAACCTACTTCGAGGTCATTAAATTCGAGGTCACTGCTGCTGAGTTACATTGGTTTGATTCACTTATTTCTTTCACTTCTACTTTATATTTCTTGATTATCAATCGGTATTGAACTAAATTACGTATCTTTAAAACCACAAATCAAATTTAATTGTTACTCGTATTTTCATGATAAACAATACCAAACATACCCTAAGTTCCTATTACGAGTACTTTTTTTTTAGGCCCCTTGTTTCTTTTTTCTTATTTTTTCTGTTTGATTCCTCGTCGCTTCAATCTTCATTCGTTATCTTCCTTTTCGCAGCTGATTGTATCGTTTTAAGAAGTTGGTACAAAATTATATTAAAAGATTGTTATTCTCCTTAAAGATTGGATAATTTTATTCTACATGATATTGACAAGAAAAGGTGTCCATTAATTCAGTTAGTGGAGAACAAAAATTGCGTCGACTTTGCCATATTAAAATTGAGATGCTTTACGCGGTTTTTTTTTGAATCATTTCTTAAATACACTTGTGTTAGAGTTGATTTCTCTTTAAATATATTATATATAGGATCATTTTTCCGCAGTTAAAGTCATAAAGAAATTAAAAAGGCTAAATTGTTTGTTTTGATCAGTCCTTTTGCATTTTTCTAGCCGAGAAAAAATGGTGAAAAATAAGATTATACGTTAATTTAGAAAATAATATTAAGCTAGCATTGAAGGCAAGATAAAGGACCAACGATTTCTTAACGAGAGTAAGTACTAAGAAAAAGAAATTCTATATATAGCATAACATCATTCCTCCTGTTTTGGTGAACGATATTGATGGTTACGTTTTACACATATCCCTTCCACTAGTTGAAACAGAAAATATGTCAAATTTATAAGGGGAAAATTCAATAGTGAATTCAATAGAAAGGCCATTCAGAGAATTCTTTTTCGAAGAAACCAGAGATTACTGTCTAAAAGAATGAAACTACCTTTCAAGACATCATGTCTTGCTTGTGCTGTGCTCAAGAGTCAAGGAGAGCTTAATTTTACGTCAAAGGCTAAGAAAAGGGAAATCCCATAAAGTATTAGGAGTAATTTTTATCTTATACAGTTTAAGAGCATGTTTGGCCAAGTTTCTTAGCTTGGAGGTCAGAAGTACTTTTTTTTCTTTAAAAAGTACTTTTCAAAAAATTTAAGGTGTTTGGCCAAGATAGAGAAGTACTTTTGGCTAGTAGCAGAAGTAGTTTTTCTGCTTTTCGGAAGAAGCAGAAAATCCAAGCTTCTTCCGAGAAGCAAAAGAATTAATTTATTCAAGACAAAACTATTCTTACCATAAATTTATATTGTCCAAATTATCCTTTACTGATTTAAGTTTTTTCTTTTTATTTTTGTTTCTAGTTTTTACCATTCTTATAAAATTAAAGATATCATATACATGAATCATATTGTAACTTTCCAAATTCTTTATTGGCTTTTCTTGTTTTGGATTTTTTGTTAGTTTAATGTCTTGTAACTTTCCAATTTATCTTCTTCTTTTTTCACACTAAAGCAAATTATCTACATCCTTCTTTGGATTATCAATTATCTTCCTACAAATAATTATTTATATTTTCTTCTGTTATATGCTATTAATTTTCGAATCTTTAAAATATTTATAAAATCTAATTTGTAAAAATTACCTACAAATAGGTAATAAATTTACAATACTATCACATAATTTATCTATATTATTATTAAAAGAAAAAGAAAAAGCATCCACGTTAAGCCAATTGATAGCTTCACAATAGGCCATTTGGCAATTTAGTACAAAATTAGTTAGGTTAGGTAATAATTAATTTATTTGAAAATTTAAATTCTTAAAAAAATGAAATTATACATTACGTGTTGTTAATAATTAGCTACTCTTTTTAAATTTGAATTAAATCATTTTTTATGGAAACATTTTTTTAAATAAAATTAAAATTATATTTCTATTTCACGCTCAATACCATCGTTCAACGTAAGCAATCTCTATTAACTTGGTGTGAAATTCTATCATTTTTACACAATTATTGATGAAATCTACTCATAAAACACATAGATCTTCAAGAAATTCCTTCAAGAACTCAAATGAGGGTTTTGCAAGATTTCTTCCAAAAGGTAATCCTACACCCTTAGACTTACATGTATGAATTTATTATGGGTATATGAGTGTGAATTAAGTATTGAGACTCTTGGTGTGGTGATTAGAAGCCATAAGTTCCCAATATAAATACATAATTAGTGTAAAGATTGGAAGGTGATTATTTGATGGAATTCTATTGGTTGGGTGTAGATAGATTGTCATACATGTGATGTTGGAAGTTGTAAATTGGTTAGTCATGATGGCGGGATAAATTGTTGGTGAATGGTGATACTTGGATGAACTAATTATATGGTGATGAAATGTAGAGATTTATGCCTACAAGGTGTTTGAAAATATGCCTAAATGGCTTAAGTTATAGAATTTGTTACTAATATTGGCGCCATTGAATATTGCTATTGCATATTGAAGGTTCTTAGTATTGTGGATCATTGTAGTAGCACTAAGGGGAGAAATTGAGGTATGTGAG
Source organism: Nicotiana glauca (assembly GCA_026770625.1). Classification (NCBI taxonomy): domain Eukaryota; kingdom Viridiplantae; phylum Streptophyta; class Magnoliopsida; order Solanales; family Solanaceae; genus Nicotiana; species Nicotiana glauca. Next base: position 34,454 of record MU754923.1, on the reverse strand, counting down.
GCTAACTCTCTATGTTTGGGAATGTTAATAATTCTCCCTATACTACGTTTCTTTTACGACGTATCAATTGCCTCATAAATATAGTTAAGCCTAGTTCCTTGAATAGTTGTAGCACTTCTATTCTCTAGCTTCATAACTCGTTCATAACTTTCATTCTGAACGTTGTGAGCTCAGTTCATATTCAATAGAGACTTGGGTTTGATGTCCCTATGTCTCAGTATAGCTTACTCATCATGTCATAAACAGCTGAAGTTTCAATGCTCATAATCAGTTCAAGAATACATATCTCATTCTAGTCCTATTCAATATTCTAGTATTATATAACTCAGTATGATTCAGTATTCCAGTATTATGTAACTTAGTATGATTTAGTATTCCAGTATTATATACTCGGTGTGATCCAGTATTCAGGTATCATGTAACTCAGCATGGTTCAGTATTTCAGCATCATGTATTTCAGTATGATTCTCAGTTTCTAATTTTAAATTCCTGAATGTTGAACACCTGTATTTGGGCCTAAGGCCGTAGTTTATATGCCTTATGCATATTTAGGCCTGAGGCCATAGTTATTCTTTATGCATGTTTGGGCCTGAGACCATAGTTTATGCTTTATACATTTTTGAGCCTGAGGCCGTAGTTATGTATACGTATACATGGGCCTGAGGCCGTAGCATGTGCAATATATATTGGGCCCGAGGCTGTAGCTTATTCAGATAAACAGGTTGTTCATCATTCAGAAGAGGGAGCATTCATAACCTTACTTCCTTTATTCAATTCAGTTATCAGTTATCAGATATCTTTCAGTTATCAGTTATCAGTTATCAGTTTTCAGTTATCAGTTCAGTTACCAGTTCTCACTTCAGTTTCAGTTTCAATAGTTATCATTTCAGTTATCAGCTCAGTTTCAGTTTCAGCATTTATAATTCTTTTTTTCAGTTGCTTTATATACCAGTACAATACAAATGTACTGACGTCCCTTTTGCGCGGGGCCTGCATCTCATAATACAGGTAATGATTTACAGGTTGATGATTCCGATCTCTAGGATTCTCGTACCAGCTATTTGGCGATCCCCAGTTCTTTCTGGGCATTATCATTATTATAGTCTTCAGTATTTTCAGACAGTCAGTGTTTTCAGTACTTCATTAGAGGCTTTATAGACTAGAGTAACAGCTCGACAGAGTCACATGCTTTTCATATTAAGCTGTGTTGACTACAAATATGTTCGGAATTGTATTGGTTTTTCCGCACTTTGATTTATACCATCCAGACTTTTAGTATATCAGCTTGTGTTAGTTTATCTTTCGCATTCAGTATGTTATGATATCACATGTTGATTCAGCCAGCCAGTTTGTTCGCTCGGTTACATGTAGTCAGGCACCGAGTGTTGTGTTACGTCTAGGCCCAGGTTCGGGGCATGACAAAGCTTGGTATCAGAGCACTAGGTTCAAGAGTCCTAAGGAGTCTATGAAGCCGTGTCTAGTGGAGTTTCCTTTATATGTGTGTGCCGACCACTCATATAAACAGTTAACTACCAAGACATCCAGGATTGTCTCATTTCTTTCTACTCTAGATCGTGCCATGAAGCCTAGAGCAATAGATAACGTTCTCTTCTTATCGAATTCCAAACATATTGGATGCCCAAGCAACGTGTAGGAAAAAGCTAAGGTTCTTGAGAGGACAATTGCCCATTGGGTATATCTATGGTGTACATGTTGATAACAAATGAGATTTGAGAGGATGTTGAAAGTGGGATTTAATGGGTAGTAGTACAGATTAGAGCATAACCTAATCAGAAAGTACAAAAATAGTTATCATGTTTTATGGTTGTCAGTTTATCTTATTACCAGTTAGCGGCCTTTCAGTTAACAACTTTATGGTTATTCAGTATGCCAGTATTTAGTTATATGTTTACCAGATATCCAATTTTCAGTGTATCAAAATTTCTATAGACTTTTAAGTAACATTGATTATAGCAAGATCTTCGCATATTTTAGGAATTAAGACCCAAGACTCACTGGATGGTGCATAAAGTGATTTATCAGATATGTATGGTAGTGTATCCGTATGTCAGACCCCACGATGTATCAGGTTAAGAATTCAACTGCAGCAGGCATAAAATTGATCACTATGGTTTTGGACAGAAAATAGCCTAAGGGAAATATAGCTTAGAATAATATTATTTACGAAATGAGAATCAAGAGTAGGTGACATTGAATTTTAGGGAATGATTTTAAGTTGGTTAGATTTATTTAAATCAGAACTAGAAAGTACTATGTTAGTGAATTTCTATACTAAGTGGCTATTATTGTGAGATAAAAGATATGACAGTTCCCCCTTCACATGATGTGACTATGTGTTTAGGCCGGAGGTTTATAGTCTGAAGTGAAATTTCTCTAAGTGTGATCCATGTGCATAGTTCAAAAAGAATAACAGTGTACGGCAAGAGAATATGGTCAGATGATGAGGGAAGTTAGGATAAACCTTATGCTTCACTTTAGTTATTTAAAGTAGAGCAAGAAAACATTATGCTAGTAGGTGGTTAGTAAAAGAATAGTAAATAAGTTTTGAGCAAAATACAGTGAATTAGCAATTTCAGCAGAGCTAGTAGAGGTACGATTTGATTCACTTAGCCGGGTTAACTCTAGTGAGTGGATGATAGTTTGAAATATTGAACATGTGTTAGAAACCAAGGAGTTTAAGTTAAACCTGAAGTATAGTGACAGTGGAAAAACAATAGCTAGTAGTAAGCAGTAGAAGAATAACTTTTAGGAATTATCGAAATGTAGTTTCTCCAAGATTGATAGTGTGAGCAGAGTTAAATTATTAAGATGGTGTATGATAGTTGTGGGCACATTAGCGTTCCATTAAGTGAATAGTTTAGTTTTTCCTAGTAAGAAAGATTTCTCAAAAGTAAGTTGGAAGATGAGTCGTTATTGACGTAGAGTGAAAAGAATTGCAGAAAATAAGGAAAGTTAGTTGGACCCCAACAAAAAGAGAAGGATCCGCAAATATAAGATCTTTGGTCTAAGGGGTGATGTGAAAATTTTCAATAAGCCCAGTTAGAGATTTGAAACCTAAATAGTTAGCATGGAATATGAAAAAGAAAATCAATTCGGTAATAAGAAAATTGTATAATTACCACAAGGAATAAGTCTAGCATGTGTAAGAAACACAAAGTGAGTAGAATGATCACCGAGCTTAATTATTGGTGATAAAGTGATCATAGAAAAGCTATAAAATCATGCCTAGTTATGTATTACCAGGGCAGTGCCATTGCACGAGACCCTTCCGAGTAGTGCTCAGAGACATAGCTCACAACAAGACTATAAGTGTTTTTAGGAAGTGCTTAGGAAGGTAGTCAAGTGTGGGAAGTATAGCTCATGAATGAGGTAGACAAGGGAACTATGTTGAAAGAAGTTCATTGCTTAGCCAAGGTAGGAGTTTGAGGTTCGGACACCAAATATAGTGGAGTTGTTATCTAGAACAGGACATGTTCCTCCTTAGTAGCCGGACTAAAAGAGAAACGATTTGGTGATCCCTACTTATTGCAGCTGAAGGAAGGAATTCACAAACATAAGACTATGGCTTTTGAACAAGGGGGAGATGATAGTACTTTGAGGTACCCCGATAGATTATGTGTTCTAACCATAGATGGACTTAGTGAGGGAGGAAGATGTTAGAAGCCCATAATTCCAAGTATTCTATCCACCCAGGTTCCCCAAAGATGTATCATAATCTCAAGACTTATTGATGGAACGACATGAAAAAAAGGGTTGCAGACTTTGTGGCCAAGTGTCCGAATTATCAGCAAGTGAAAGTCGAGCAATAGAAAGCCTAGTGTTCCACATAATACACATATTTTTGACAAAATGAACTTTTAAAAGTTCTTTCAGAAAGGATTAGGCACAAGTTTTTCATCCTCGGCAAGATGGCCAAGCAAAGCGCGTTATTCAAACAGTGAAGGATATGTCCTTGATGTTAAAGTTAATTGGGATGGTCACATACCTCTCATTGACCTTGCTAATAATAACACCTACCATTCTAGTATCAAGATGGCAAGTGTGAGACTCTGTATGGGAGAAGGTATAGATCACCAATTGGTTGGTCCAAAGTTAGTGAAGAGGAGTCGTTGGGACCAAATTTAGTCTATCAGGCAATGGAGAAAATAAATTGATTCAAGAGCGTTTGAAGAAAACTCAGAGTCGCCAAAAGTCCTATTCAAGCATGCGGCATAAAGACTTAGAGTTTTAAGTTGATGATTGGATATTTCTGAAAATTTCGCTTATGAAAAGCGTTATGAGATTTGGGAAGAAGGGAAGCATAGTCCCTGCTATAGTGGGCCGTATAGATTCTTGCGAAGGATCAGTCAATTAGCTTATGAGTTGGAGTTGCCACCATAATTAGTAGTGGTACAACCAGTATTTCACGTGTCATGTTATAACATTCAAGTTCAGTACTCAGATACTCATATCAGTTAGTACTCAAATACCCAAGTCAACTCAATACTCAGCTACTTATGTTAGTCCAATACTTATACATTCATCCCAGCTTAGTACTCAAATTACTCAAATATTTGTGCCAGTTCATATTCATATATCGATGTTAGTTCAGTATTCATGTATCCATGGCAGACCAATATTCAGTCAATGCAGTAGTCATTCAGTTCAATATCTCAACAGTTCAGTAATCATGTATGCATTCAGTTTAGTATACAAGTGATAATGAAAGTTCATGTTTCCACTAGACCCGTTTAAGGTCCGGAGCTAGCAGAAGTTACAGACAGGACAATCATTCGAGGACGAATGATCCCAAGGGGGAGATAATATAACACCCCATAAATTCGGCTTAGGTATGAATGAGTTAAAGGAGTATAAAGGTTGTATTTTGAACATGTGAAGTCCCATCGGGATGAGTATGGGTGAAAATAGTATTTCAAATCCAAGATGGAACGTAAGGTGCGTAAGATTTGACAAAATCGACTAAGTTTGCAGAAGGTATGTCTTACCGAAACTTCTAGTGAAAATTTGTAAGGAATTAGGTAAAACTCAAAGCATGAAAGTTGTAGGCCTTTGAAATAGCTTTCCAACAATATATTATAGAGCCTGAACAGATCTCTGTGGAAGAAGTTATGACTAAATTACTAAAGATATACCACCGAGTTATTTTGGCGGACAACAGATTTTTGTCTTCCCTTGAATGCAATGGACAGTGAAGTGAGGACATTTCGCCAGAGTAGACGTGCCCCAGTCTCCAGCTCTTTTAAGCCAATTTTAGGGTTCATTTTTTCCTATTTCTTTTGGACGAATTTTGGGGTCTTCTCCCACCCTCTCAAGATCTCCAACCCCTCCCATATTCAAGGTAAGCAATCTCTATTAACTTGGTGTGAAATTTCATCATTTTTACACTAGTATTGATGAAATCTACTCATAAAATACATATATCTTCAAGAAATTCCTTCAAGAACTCAAAGGAGGGTTTTGCAAGATTTCTTTCAAAAGGTAATCCTACACCCTTAGACTTACATGTATGAATTTATTATGAGTATATGAGTGTGAATTAAGTATTAAGACTCTTGGTCTGGTGATTAGAAGCCATAAGTTCCCAATATAAATACATAATTAGTGTAGATATTGGAAGGTGATTATTTGATGGAATTTTTTTGGTTAGGTGTAGATAGATTGTCATACATGTGATGTTGGAAGTATAAATTGGTTAGTCATGATGGTGGGATACATTGTTGGTGAATGGTGATAGTTGGATGAACTAATTATATGGTGATGAGATGTAGAGATTTATGCCTACAAGGTGTTTGATAATATACCTAAATGGCTTAAGTTATGGAATTTGTTACTAATATTGGTTCCATTGGATATTGCTATTGTAGATTGAAGGTTCTTAGTATTGTGGATCATTGTAGTAGCACTAAGGGGCGAAATTGAGGTATGTGAGGCTAACTCTCTATGTTTGGGAATGTTAATAATTCTCCCTACACTACGTTTCTTTTACGACGTATCAATTGCCTCATAAATATAGTTAAGCCTAGTTTACTTGTATAGTTGTAGAACTTCTATTCTCTAGCTTCATAACTCGTTCATGACTTTCATTCTGAACGTTGTGAGCTCAGTTCGTATTCAATATAGACTTGGGTTTGATGTCCCTAAGTCTCAGTATAGCTTACTCATCATGTCGTAAACAGCTGAAGTTTCAGTGTTCATAATCAATTCAAGAATACATGTCTCATTTTAGTCCTATTCAGTATTCTAATATTATATAACCCAGTATGATTCAGTATTCCAGTATTATGTAATTCAGTATGATTCAGTATTTCAGTATTATGTACTTAGTGTGATCCAGTATTCAGGTATCACGTAACTCAGCGTGGTGAAGTATTTCAGCATCATGTATTTCAGTATGATTCTCAGTTCCTGATTTTAAATTTCTGAATGTTGAACACCTGTATTTGGGCCTGAGGCTGTAGTTTATATGCTTTATGCATGTTTGGGCCTGAGACTGTAGTTATGCTTGATGCATGTTTAGCCCTGAGACTGTAGTTTATGCTTTATGCATTTTTTAGCCTGAGGCCGTAGTTATGTATACGTATACTTAGGCCTAAGGCCGTAGCATGTGCACATATATATTGGGCTCGAGGCCGTAGCTTATTCAGATAAACAGGTTGTTCATCATTCAGAAGAGGGAGCATTCATAACCTTACTTCTTTTATTCAGTTCAGTTATCAGTTATCATATATCTTTTCAGTTATCAGTTCAGTTATCAGTCATCAGTTATCAGTTATCAGTTCAGTTACCAATTCTCACTTCAGTTTCAGTTTCAATAGTTATCATTTCAGTTATCAGCTCAGTTTCAGTTTCAGCATTTATAATTCTTTCTTTCACTTGCTTTACATACCGATACAATTCAAATGTACTGACGTCTCTTTTGCACGGGGCCTGCATCTCACAATGCAGGTAATGATTTACATGTTGATGATTCCGAGCGCTAGGATTCTCGTACCAGCTATTTGGCGATCCCCAGTTCTTTCGGGGCATTGTCATTATTATATTCTTCAGTATTTTCAGTGTTTTCAGTACTTCATTAGAGGCTTCATAGACTAGAGTAACAGCTAGACAGAGTCGCATGCTTTTCGTATTAAGCTGTGTTGACTACAAATATGTTTCAGAATTGTATTGGTTTTTCCGCACTTTGATTTATACCATCCATACTTTTAGTATATCAGCATGTTTTAATTTTATCTTCCGCATTCAGTATGTTATGATATCGTTTGTTGATTCAGCCAGCCAGTTGGCTCGCTCGGTCACATGTAGTCAGACACCGAGTGTCGTGTTACGTCGAGGCCCAAATTCGGGACGTGACAAAAACACTTTTAAAGAAGATTGGCCAAACACAATTTGTTTATTAAATGTTACAAAAAATACTTCTTAAATAAATTGGCCAAATACATACTATTTTTTTTTCAAATGTACTTTTGAAAAAAAGTACTTTTAAAAATAAGCAAATTTTGGCATGCGCAACTTGGCCAAACGGGCTCTAAATGGTACTTTATCAAATTATTTTTCAGGTAAATATTTTACTTTCCATAGCCAATTATCACTAGTTAGTCTTTCAATTGATATGAGAGTAAAAATTATTTCACACCGCGGCATACACAATTTTTCTAAGAAGTATAAACCGAAAATCGAGGCGCTTACAATCGCCATGCTTTGCTTGCAGAAAAAGCAAGCAAGCAAACATGAAAGCTGGCAGAAAATATGAAGCTGATGATATCACAGCTATTGGATTTTTTCTTGACACATCTCATCACGCTTCATTTATTCGTGCATGTACTGGATTCATCCATTTTACTTATATATCATCAATTAAACTGAAAAAAACGCATTTATATTATAATAGTAATATGTTTGTTTCATTTCATGATGAAATGGAACATAGTACACAAACACTAGCCCTTAGATTTTTGTAAGTACTAATGTCCTTTCAAGGAAGATACTAACTACTCGATCCAAACAGTAACTAAAAATCCTATTACTTCTACTTTTCTTTTTTCTTCAAAAGACGATCAAACAAAACACAGCAGAAACTGATAGCTACTCATTTCTCTTCCACACCAACAACTGATCATCTTCTAAATCTGCATTCAAACATGAAAACAAAAACAAATAATTAATTTGACATCTTAGAAGTCTTTAATCTTAGTAACAGTAATGCACTAATGTTTAAAAATATCTTTCACTTAGTACCAAATCAATAGTGTTGGATGGAGTTGACGTGCGAAGCACGTAGTAGAATGCACCATGTTGGAGTGGCTGAAGGGTTAGACCCCATTCATTAGTGATGAGAGGTTCACCGGAGGAATGAATGAGAACTGCATCATCACCAAATACTTCCCTCACGTTGAACGGTCCCAACCCAACCTCAAAAGCAACATCGTTGATAAACACAGTTGATCTTGTGGGACCCGCATCAGTTGGCTCCACCAACCCTGCAACCACACGTACGCAATCATGAGATAGATCACTCTGAGTAGTTCAAAGTTGTATATATGCTTATTAATGGAACCAATGCAGTAGTCAATAAGATCTCCCCCATCCGTGCGAAACGTTTGGCCACAAATATTAGACAGGTGATCAGAAAATGGGGGCCAAAGGACAAATCTGTCCTTGTCTTATTCAGTAACAATGACAAACATAGCCATAAACATAACGTATGAGAAGATGTAAAAAAGTACTTTTGGCACTGTAGAAACTGTAAAAGTGAACATGCATCAATCACTTCCATGAAATGCCAGTAGAAGCTAAGCTAGCTGCTTTTACTTTGCATAAATGCTTAAATTTCGTATGAATAGGGACAAACATTTATTCTCATTCTTAGTTCTGAGCTATGGGGAAAAATGAGCTAGTGACTTTATATCTCCTCTTTTGTCATGAAGTTGAAAGGAAAAACATCTTAAAGTGCACATTCATACTAGATATAGCATAACTTAGACGGATATAGCCCACCACCTATTCAACATCCAGTAAAAACAAGTAAAGAATATAACACTTCAATAGCTTAAATGTCCCTCCTCTACTCTATTCCCTACCCGCAACCTAGACATACAAAAAACAAATGGTACTTTCTTCCCATATGACGGTGTTAATTTTTGACACATATATATCAAAATATCTTAAAACTTGTGGTTTTTAACGGCCATAACGTTTTTTTACTACTAGAATTGGACATTTCTAGTGTAGAAGAGGGTCATACTTTTCGGAATGAGATATAAAAAGAAAGAGATGGAGTAAAAGGTTTACCTTGAATGTGACTGATGGTTGGAATAGTGGAAGAAGTAAGAGGAAAAACAGTAGTATGAGTGTTAGTAGTTGGAGCTGAAGTAACAGCGTAATTCAGCTGAGGCTGCAAATTAATCTTCTCATCTTCAGCTTTTCTTGAAGGTGTTTGACTTATCCCCATCCATTCACTCAGAAAAAGATGACCAGAAGAGTTTGACACATGAGAAAAACAAGTTGAGTCAGAGATGCAAAACCCTTGTGTGATAGCAGCAGGAGATTGAGTTGGTGTTGGTGGTTGCACTGCGAAAAAGAAGGGTTCAGTGCTCAAGAACTCATTGTTACCACTCTGGAAATTATAGTTTTGTTGTTGTTGTTGTTGGTTGACTGAAGCAGTAGGGGAATTGAGCAAGTCCATCACATTAGCAGAACCAAGTGAGAATGTTAAAGAAGACTTGTGATGACCAGTAGAATTCGGGGAGGATTTATCAGAGGATGAAGACGAAGAAGTTGGAGCAGTAATGACATGGGAATTAGTGATATTAGTATTATTATGAGTTTGTTGAGCTTTGTTTTGAAGGTGGCGCTGCTTGTGTTTACTTCTTGATTTTCTGTTTTGGAACCAGTAGAAAACATTGGCATCACCAACTTGGCCATATTCTTGAAGTTTGGCTCGGATCTTCCTTATCTCATCCCTTGGAGGATTCACCATTCCTGAATTGAAGATTGCTTCAAGGATTCGTATTTGCTCTGGTCTTGGATTCCATCTTGGTTTTGGCTCTGGACTTCTCTCTTCACATCCTCCTCCTCCTCCTCCTCCTCCTACTTAAACCAAACAAACAAGAACCCTATATCCGATTAGAAAAGAAACTCAAAAAAATGACAGAATTATAAGGAAAATGTAAGTTAAGTACCTGGATTGCATGGGGCTCTTTGAATGAGAGAAGAGTTGATGTCATGTTGCCATTGGTTGCAGGGTTTGGACTTAAACATGCTAGGCCAGTGTCTATTTGATGAAGCCATGATAGAGAAAAATGACTCTGATAGGAGAAGATGATGAACAAAGAAAACTAAAAAACTTCTTGCTTGCTAGCTTTGCTGTTGTAGTCTAGGTAACCCTAGCACCTCTTCTTATAGCCTCCAAAACTTGCTCCTGTTTTTAAATAAAATTTTCAGTAAAAAAAAAAATAAAAATAAAAATGTAGAGTATTAAAGGAAAAGCAAATTATAGAAATAAAAAAGACAAAACCCACAAAAGGAATCGCCTGTTAAATGATAAACAAAAATAGAAATCAAATTAAATGTAAAGTGAAGATAGAGAAGGTACAGGCCCATACCCCCTTAGCTAGCTAGCTTGTTTACAATTCTTTTTAACTATTCAGACTGAAATATATACTTGTTCACTACTCAAAGCCCAATTAGTTCAACCCTTGAAGAGAAACAAAGAGAACATTGAAAGTAGCACATGCTGGGTCTTATATTAGAATCTTCATCAGATTGAAGACAGTGAAAGCTCTTAATGCAAGAAAATTTAAAACAAAAAAATAAAAATTGTGGGGTTGCTTCTGAAGTCTGATGAGATTGTCTCTTTGTTTTACATATTTTGAGTTTTGATGTTTTGTATGGGTAAGGGGTTCTCTTTTCTTTCTAACTTTGGGGTTTGTATGGAGAAGGGAGTATTAATGGAGAGAGATTGAAAGGTGTGGATATAAGGGTTTGATTA